>JACATO010000402.1:0-121077 GCA_018389105.1 Nautilus pompilius | reverse complement strand
CTTTGTTTTTATTCGGTATTTCCATTTATCGGTCCCAAGTTGTACATAAAAGTCGTTTAGCATAACGCAGAGAAAGACGCCCCTATCTATCGTCAACCACTCGCGACATCAGATTGCTGCCACCTTAATTGCAGGTGCGTTATTAGAACGTCAAAGATAATTTCAATAAGTTTTTAATAAATCACCGAAGGTCAGACGGAGAAACAAACATCCAGGTCTTTCGCTGTAATTGTTTCCAGCTTTCTCAAGCCAAAATAAGCGAGATCGTACAACATCGGTCTCTTACGGACCCGGACATCACCGGCTCGTCGCCCGAAACAATAGCAGATGCTGTAATGCCACTGCTGTTGAAATTAAAGGCGACGCTAACTCCTTTCTGTGTCTGAATGAGTTCCCGATTACTCAGCGTAATGCCTGCCTTCTTCTTTGCTAAGCTGGTCCATCTTAACTTTTTTTTTTTAAAATTTATTGAAATAGTTTGAAAGGCCAACTTTTGTTACTGGAGACAGACGGACTTACTGACTTATTCTGTGCAGAAAGGCCGGAGAGTAACGCAGATCAAACCCGAGCTGTTTACTTCAGAGACTTCGTTCCCACCTGTGGCTATAAATATATTAAAGATGAAACATTGTGTGTGTGCGCTTGTCTAAGCTCAATGATAAGCAGGTGTGTCGCGAAACAAAATTAATAGAAAAAAAAGAGGAAAGAGTATTTACCATGAAGGTACAGAAAAATTTTCAGATTCCTTTATTCTCCGGTTTTGAGGGATCTAATTCATTTCCTTTCTAAATCCCGCCATACTTGCTCGGTTGATTCCAGTGGAACAAAAAGATTTTAAATACAACTATGTACATATTTGACTGACATTTTCAAGTTTAGGAAAAATAAAGTTAAAGAAATTTCACAATCAAACAATTTTACAAACACACGCGCTTTTAAAGATACACATGGCTTTATATCATGGTGTTGTTAAAATATTGCATTAAGTGTCCATCTGCCTTAACGGGTATGCCATCTTGCACAACTATGACATAATCTCACACAGCATCCCGTTTCGCACAACCATGACATACCTCGCACAATTATGACATAATCTCACACGGTATGCCATCTCGCACAACTATCAATATCACACGGCATGCCCATCTCGCACAACTATGACATAATATTACACGGTATGCCATCTCGCACAACTATGACATAATCTCACACGGTATGCCATCTGGCACAACCGAAGACTACGCAACGCAGCCTCTTGCACGCGAATAGCATACAACCGAACCATACACGACAGCGATCAAAACTTCTTGAAGCAGAAAAGTAAGTTATGGTGTCGCTTGCCCCATGTTTAAAAAGCAAGAAAAGTTTAAAGTTACTGTATTTCCGCAGTAATTAATGGCAGAGATAATTAATTTATTGCAAAACAAAAGTTTTCGGCTATGGAGCCTTTTAATAGCTGCATTTTTAACGGGACAAAAGACTTCCGCTGTTTCCGTCCCTTTATTGACAAAGAACCTAACTACAATAAATGTGTAACCTAAACCACTCTAGTCATTAACCTTAAGATATTTCTTTTTAATCAGTTACGAATCATCAAAGTCATTGTTTAATTTTAATTAAGGAAAAAAATATTTAGTGCGCAATTTTCCACTCGGAAAGGGAAGGGAACCTTTCAGAAACTCCGGAAACTCCGATGAATAATCAGTCTTTAATGTGTCGCTGGCACAGATTTTGCTAATACTATTTATGCATATACATCAATATCTTTGGTTAATTTGAGTACTTGATAAGATGCTTACTCCGCCATATTTATGCCTGGTGCATTGTTAACAAATGATCGCAAATAATACAGTATTTAATTAAATTAAGTAGAACGTTACACTTTGATTTAACAAACAGCAGAAAGTGAAAAGGATGACGGAAGCTATGTTTGTTCTGTTGCAGAATCACTTAATCATTTATTCGCTTGATGCATTGGCTATTATTCTGTTTTCCTGAATAAAAGTTCTCTTTCCGTAACGACGTCATATTTCTGTACTAACGTCATATCTCTCTCTGATCTCTCTCTGTAATGACGTCATATTTCTGTACTAACGTCATATCTCTGATCTCTCTGTAATGACGTCATACCTCTGTACTAACGTCATATCTCTCTCTGATCTCTCTCACTGTAATGACGTCATACCTCTGTAATAACGTCATATCTCTCTCTGATCTCTCTCTGTAATGACGTCATACCTCTGTACTAACGTCATATCTCTCTCTCTGATCTCTCTCACTGTAATGACGTCATACCTCTGTAATAACGTCATATCTCTCTCTGATCTCTCTCTGTAATGACGTCAACGTCATATCTCTCTCTTCTCTCTATGTACTGACGTCATTACCTCTGTAATAACGTCATATCTCTCGGTCGAAATGGTCAAGTCAAATACTGAGTGGCCCGTGCAAACTTTCGTCATGGAACTCCGTTTTAAACTATTAACATTAGAGTGCTGACATGGAAGTTTTCTGAATTAGTTTTGAAATTGGAAGCAAAAAGCGCTGTTGATGGATAGATTCTGGTACCTAAAAACACCTTATTACAGGCAGAGGGGCATTGAGATCTCGTTTTTTTTGGAAACAATAGCTCAGTTTGTTTGTTTCCCTCGTTAACAGCTAAATTTTGGTGTGACTTTGTGCAAATTAATATGCGTGCGCGCGCGTTTTAAAATTTGAATATAGTCCTTTGAGTTCTTTATTTTTTCTCGAAATAGCTTCAAATTCACTTTAAGTGCAACAGAATTATCTATAATTTATTAAAGTATAGCATTTCAAATGGCCACCGATGATTTATTTCAAAGACGCTCGCGGCCGATCTCGTGTCTACTTCGCCTGGCACCGGCAGCCTGTCTCAAACTGTCTCCAGATTGCTATTTAAGTTATTATGTAAATTTTCAGTGTTCTAAACCAGTCGAAACGATGTAACAATAAAATATGCACTTCGCAGACAGATATAAAAAACGGGCTTTAAATCACCTTTTTCTTTTTAACTGAATTTTAAAGTGAATTTACAGCCGAAAATTCTATTTTACTAGTAGATTTTTTTTTTTTAATGTTCTAAATGGCCCAAACATGGAAAACAAGACGAAACACAAACCTATCGCGTATCATATCGAATATTCCGGCTGAACGAGATAAAGGGAACCTTTCCCCCCCTTTTTTTTTCGAGGTTTGTCATTCTGAGAAAAGAAAGATCCTCAGAATCGCGGATGCTGAAAAAGTTCTTAGAGTTTGTCGCACTGAGCTAAAATGATGCTTAACGTGTGTGTGTGTGTGTTGTGTGTGTGGTGTGTGTGTGTGTGTATAATGTGACCGTGAGTTCGAGAGCAGATTTAACGGTCTTTACCGAGCCAAAGAAGAAGTCGGATGACTGTGTTGCCAATTAAGGGCATTCCACCCAAACAATTATTCTGGGGGTCCAGGCCTGGATGGAAGGTCATCGATACATGGAGTCAGTTGTTTGCTCGATTTATGGCTGATGACGTGATGCTCGAAGTAACTTACTCGGATTATGTTCGCCATTTAGATTCTGTTTTTAGATTTTCCGGTCATAAGCGCCTGGAATGGTTTACCAAGCCAAGCGGTATATGGTACGTGTGCCACTGCTTTCAAGAACGCAGCTGTTTCTGTCCCACCCATTTTAAAGACAAAGGGAGCCGTTAGGGGTTTTAAGAAACCATGTCACCTTAATTCGGCCGGCAGTCCGTTTCGTTTCGTTTTCCGGTCGCCTTTGCGAGAGTCGGAAATCCGTCAGTGGATAAGAACAACAAGCGGTTTGCCTCGTGGTGTTATAGACCGGTCACGTTACGAAGGATCGGCGGAGAGGCTTCGTCTGGCAAGGTCACAGGTCACCGCCTCGCCCACGTTCCGTACGTACCCGAAATTCTTCACTAACGGTATTCCCATTTTCGGGATTTCTTGGCGACCCCTCCCCCTCCCAAACCAGACATCCGAGTTGTGTTTTCCTTTCCTTTTTTTTTTTAATATGCTGATGTCCACAAATCATCTCCGTCCTCGAACGGGATAACAACTGAAGAGAGAGGAGGAAGAGGGGAGGGCGCGGGACAACCCCCCCCACACCCCCCCGAAGCTCCCTCGACGTCGGTCGTCTAACCGTCTCGCGCCAGACCACACGGTCGGCGAGTCTCGAGCCGGTTTGCGTTACCTTCTGGGTGGTAGGTGGCGCGGTGTAAAACTCCGAATTATCTCCCCTGTCCTCCTCCCCTCCCCCCCCCAACACCACCAACAACGATGACAGACAGATCTGCAGGTCCCAGCTTGCCCTTTTCGTCTCGACAGAAACCAGAAACACCCCCCAACCCTTTAAAAACGGAGTTTACTGTTACCTTAAAACTGGGTGTAGTTATTCAGAAACGGAGTCGGATTACTCCCTGAAAAGACTTGTTAATAAAAAGGAACAACAGCCTGTTCTCTCTGGACAAGTAAATACAGCACGGCTCCATCGGATTTCGAGCCGTTCTCACCAGCATCTGTAGGCACTACTGGGTTTACGAGGGTATCCATCGCGCAGAGCATCTTATTACTCGCCGAGGGGAGCTTAGGGACTGTACCAACAAATGCGAAGACGTCAGCCGGTGAAGATGCCAAAGGACGTGAAGAGCTGGTTCGCCCACAATGGCCGCCATCTCACTGACGGGTGACCAGTAAGGAGAACCAGTCCTCATCTCGGACGACTGACTCCCCCCACCCCGTTCCTCCTTACAGGTTTCGGCGGATACGAAAACAGAGAAGGCGACCTGGTGACCCGAGAGAGGGACTTTGTTGCTGGTAAAAAAAAAAAATCTGAGTCGCGACAAGGAGTCGAACCGACCTGAGCTCGATCCCATTTTCTGGCGCGTGCCCGAGTTTCGACCGCGGAAGCTTTCCCTGGCGGAGAAGTCATCTTACCAGGGGGGGGGTAATAAATCAACGCCAGGTGGCGCGCGCGCGCCGAGAACAGAAATCTCTTTTGGTTAGGGGTACGGCGGGGTCAGGAGCATTCCGGTGGAGGAGATACAAAGCCCTGGGGGGAGACCAGAGCGAACCTGCCGATCTTTCTGTCTGCGAAACCGTTCGTCAGCATGTGAAAAGGAAAATGTGAGGGGAAAAGGGTCGGCCCCCAAAACCCCCTGCGGGCTCTCATAATTCCGCGGTGCGGTATATCACACAGCGAAGTATACGGCAAGACGGAAAACCAGAGCCCCGACACCCACAACTTCCCTTAGCAACCACCAATTTACACTCACCCTGGCTGTTCGTTTATGATATCAACCGATAACCGACACAGCAGCGCCGCGTCTACGGCATGACGACATGAGCGACGGAAAGCCTAAGACAGAGGGCTTCTGGGAATCCTGCTGAATTCTCTTTGTGTTTTCTTTTTTTCTTCCATTTAGCTGGCGCACGATTTAACTCCGTCAGCGACCGAAATACCACCATGTAACAGCGCGCTCAGCCATGCATGACAGGTGCGTGAACACGTGATCTATGGCTATCTATTATTATTCGCCTCGGGTCCGGACAGTAAGACGCGAGCGACTCGTACATATTAACTAAATCTTCGCTGTTTAACTATCTATATAACAGGAAACAAAGTTAGCAGATTTAGAGGAGAGAAGAGAGAGGGGAGAGAGAGATGAGGAGGAGGATGATGTAGGAGGGAGAGGATGGTCGGGGGGAGAGGAACGGAAGAGAGAGAGAGAGACGAGAGATGGAGAGAGAGAGAGAGGGGCGGGAGAGAGAGAGAGAGACGTTAGTACGGAAAGAGATGACGTCAGTAGAGGGAGAGAGAGAAAGATGACGTAGTACGGAAAGAGAGACGTAGTGAGAGAGAGAGAGAGATGCGTTAGTCCGGAAAGAGATGACGTCAGTAGAGAGAGAGAGAAAGATGACGTTAGTACGGAAAGAGATGACGTTAGTAGAGAGAGAGAGATGATGTTAGTACGGAAAGAGATGACGTCAGTAGAGAGAGAGAGAGATGACGTTAGTACAGAAAGAGATGACGTCAGTAGAGAGAGAGAGATGATGTTAGTACGGAAAGAGATGACGTCAGTAGAGAGAGAGAGATGACGTTAGTACAGAAAGAGATGACGTCAGTAGAGAGAGAGAAAGATGACGTTAGTACGGAAAGAGATGACGTCAGTAGAGAGAGAGAGATGATGTTAGTACAGAAAGAGATGACGTCAGTAGAGAGAGAGAGATGATGTTAGTACGGAAAGAGATGACGTCAGTAGAGAGAGAGAGATGACGTTAGTACAGAAAGAGATGACGTCAGTAGAGAGAGAGACGTTAGTACAGAAAGAGATGACGTTAGTAGAGAGAGAGAGATGATGTTAGTACGGAAAGAGATGACGTCAGTAGAGAGAGAGAGAGAGATGACGTTGACGGAAAGAGATGATGTCAGTAGAGAGAGAGAGAGAGGAGAGAGAGGAGAGAGAGAGAAGACCACTAAAATGACATGACATCTGGTGGGATTTTTTGTTTGAAAGGTCCTAGTAACACCCACACACACACACACAAACACACACACACACACACGTATATCTGTTGTTCTTATATATATACAATTAATCCAGGACTGTTCTTACCTCAATAAGCTCAACTCGCTTCTTCAACGTTGCTATAAATGAAAAGAGAAATCATGTATATAGTTTGTGTGCCGACCCTATCACGATATTCTTTCCAGTATCTTTTGCATCAGACGGACACGAATTAGGAATTAGATGCCCCGACCGGATTTTCATTAGCTGTATTTTCTGTGAAACAAATATCTTTTAATTAGAATACTTTGTTTCTTCCCCGATTCTTTAAACCACTGAATACCCGCCAAAAGGATAACCTTTTTTTTTTTTGTCTTACCTTTGTTGCCGTGTGGAGGGTTAACAAAAAAAAGGGGGGGAACAGGGCTCGGCCGGTCTGACTCAGCAGAAACATCGTCTTGCGTCGAGACAAACGGACAATTTTCAATCTGTCAGCTCACCCGAATGGCGCTGACTCCGCCCCGCCCCTCTCCCTTTACACTGATGATTAATTATCGAGCGAATCCTTTTTTACCAGAGCTTCCCGTTCCTCAGAAAACAAATTGGGGAGCATCTGACGCGATTTCGCTCCAAAACAACAACAACAAAAAAGCTTAAAGAAAGGATTCCATTCCATTTATGTAGCTCGAACGACCGATCGAAGCGGACGCCGCGCGATGACGTCGCTCAGCCGTCGTCTATAGGCCGCTCGGTCGGTTCCATCTACGCGGAAATGGTTTTCTTTTCCATCGTAGAATTCGAATCCTTTAGAAAACTCCGAATCGTGGCAGGAACGAGAGCTCTTCGGGTCGGCCCCCTCCGAACCAGATAACCGAGGGGGGCGTGTCCACGCCCGAACACGGACGTTCTCAAGACCGTGCGGTTTATACAGGAGACTGACGGACTCGCGGGCGGATTGTACTCGCCTCCCCCCCCACCACCACCCGGGTCTGTCTCGTATGCGTCCTCCCGCATCTAACAAATGGAAATTTCTAGTAAGGGTCCCGACCCCCGGCGAGATTTTTTTGTTTTTTTTTTCTGTTTAACCGGACGCGCGCTAGTGGACAACCCGCGGCCGGGGGGGGGGGGGGGGGGGTAAACTCCGCCCTGTCGGTCGGCCGGCGTAGGTCACGAGAAACACCTCGACTGTCCGGCCCCTGGACACGCTGGACGCGTTGTGATCGGTGACAAAAGCGCGCACCCTCGAGTCACCCGCAGCAGTCGACGGGACGTACCTGTTTCCGGTGTCGACTAGGGCCCTGAGAGCCCTTAGCACTATGAGCTTCGACACCTGTGCGGACAGACCCTCGACGCAAGGAAGGGTAGGTAGTAGGTACCACGGGAATCGATCAGTGGTGGTTGCTGCGAAACGCGTGGAGGTGATCGGGTGCGGCGAAGTTCTCGCAAAACGTCGCGCATGGCCGCGGTACTCTCATACCGCGGTGGAGCACGGTCACGTGACGTGAATGTCTAGACCAAATTCATCCGGCGGGGCAGTATTCAGACCGGATATTTTGCATGGAAAACAGGATCCAAAAAGGCAATTAATGGCTATGGTGAGAAAAGAACGCTACATTATTTAAGGAATTCTTCCTCAGTTTAGATGTCCGTTGTAAGCGGAAGTTGAGCCTGCAGAAATGGCTAGAGTCACGTGTTACACGCGGCGCTACGCCAAATGGCTGATGATGGTGCTTGCTAGTAATCAGTCCACAGTTTCCTGGAGGCTCGTAGAGAGACAGGTGTAACATCGGCGATGAATTCGAAATCGTCAAAGGAAAGATTTTTAAAAAGTGTTCTACTGTAGAGACCGATTACTCGTATCGGGGTAAGGCATTTCATTTCTGTCCGCGGCCGACGGCTGAGCCATTCCTTCCCTCTTTCCGACCGCCGGATTGCTTCTAATCAAGTTTATCGGCCAAACTTTGGCGCGGTCAGTAACCGGATTATTAATATCAGTTTATAAATAACCACAAGAGGAAACTTTAAAGTGAGACGCGAAATGTGAAGAGGGGCGATTATTCTTGGCGTAATTTAAAGACGGCTGACTTCTGGAAATCAAAGCGACAGGGATTCAGATGGGAAGATGCACAGAATTTCTTTTTAAAAAAGGACTTAACGAAAGCTGTGCCGTCGGGCTAGCGTTAAACCACAGATCTTGCTGCCTGATGTTGTCGTTGTAATGGGTGGCTTTTCCCCCTGCCTGACCGAGAGAAACCGTTCTGAGAAAGACGTTTTCCGTCGCGATGCATTGTGGGAAGGCCTTTCCGGATCACCGGTTCTGATCGCATCAACTGTCTGTCGCCTCAAGCGCAGGGCGAACCAAAAAACAACAACAAAAAGCCAAGTAAGATTAATTTTTTTTGCATTCATCCCTCCTTCTGCCATTAAATGCTTACTTATTAAAACAGCTGATTGTCAGACACCCAGGTCGATTGCTTTAAAAATCCAAAGAGTAATTAATGAATGGAATAGCGCAGTATTCCAGAACACACGGAGGGAGCTGCGTTATAATTACCGCGATCATCGCTATATCGTTTGTTGCCGGATTTGTTATTGTCTGCAGACGTTTTATCAGATTAGGGGGATTACGGTTATCGTGAGAAACGGGGGGGGGAGAGACCGTTGGCGCTGGCTGCCGCAGCACCTGTAGTTTCTAATCAAAACGTGTAAACGATACCGCGCTGAACGACGCCATCGGATCATATGACGTCGATTACAGCCTCATCTGTCCGTTGAAGGTTTCCCCCTATGAACAACGGTTAAGAATAACAATGAGCGGCTTATGACTTTCTGGTTTTTTTTACTCAGGATTAGAAGATTAGTGTGGGGAAGATGGTGGGGGGGAGGAGGCGACGGTGCTAGGTTTTAATCATCGATTTAGTGCGAAAGCTAATGGCGATGGAAGCCGCACTGACCGCTGGCATGGCGCCGGATCTTCAGCCAAGCAGGGTACTCCTTTCTACCAAAAGAATTTCGGGTCCGGGCCGGAGTGATGCCGCAGTTACCGCATTGCTCTCGCATCTGAACCCGCTTACACCCATTCCAGGCCTTCGTTTGATTTGGATTCACGACGAAAACTTTCGGTCCTCCGCAGCAGATTATGCAAATATCAACAAAAAAAATGTCGAGATTAACAGATTTTTCGTTTCGTTTCACAAGGTATGAGGTGCGACCGTCTTCAGCCGTGAAGGGGTCTACTGATATTCCCCTGACCGGAAGAAACCCGGAGTACTGGGGAAAGCTCAGAATTACTCATAACCAGTAAAGGGGCGCGAGGTAATCCGGGGCTCTGGCCGAGAACCACTGAGGGACCAGACTGAAAAGCGATGACATCAAAATCCATCTGAGAAACATCTCAGGCCGAAGATATGAGCATTACAATTTCTCTGTATCAAAAACACCCATTAGAAAGAATATCCTGAGGAGAAAAACTATATCCAACAAATTATTTCTCAGATCACACGATCTGCTGTACGTATTGTACTTTCAGAGGCAGCGTGTTACGGCAACATTAATCTGTAATGGTGCACCTGCTTCCGACGCCACCTATCGTTTAACGTGTTAGCACCAGACGGAGCCCGGTCAACATCTACCTGAAAAAGATAACGGTGCACAGATACAGTTAAGAATTGCCTCCTGCCGGAATTTCATCTGTCTAGATGCCGTTCATGCGAAACAATGTCTGTTCAGATAATGTTCTTTGTAAATGTTTCTCACTCCCCCCCAGACAGTATGTGCTGGGTTTAAAGGTCAAACATTGTTTCCTAAACGTTATTTTTCAGAAACCGCCGGCTTTTCCCAATTGAAATGCCTTTAATGGTTTAGTCCACTCTGGGGAGTGTTCTTCGGCGATGGCGTAGAAGCTGGAGTTTGCAAGAGAGCTATCGGACGTGCGCACAGACAGCCCCCTGTTTGCGATAACTTCTCGCTGGGAAAGGGGCGCGCTCTCCCCGCTCCACAACGCCAGCAGCTGGCGAAGATTAAGAAAGATGCTCACCTATCTGCTGATCCCTTTGCTATCGACGCACGGGGCGTATTCCTTAGTGAAAGCGCTCGCTCGCGCGTGTCCGCCACCCGTGTCGACAATTAGCAGCCAGCTCGAGAGCGGCGGACCCCAGAGGTACCTACCTACCTGTCCGCTTCGTTAGCATTCAGATTCATGGGAGAAGCCCTCCCCTTCCTTCGTTAGAGAAGACGCGGCGCGGAATGGTTACCGGCGACGACGGACCTACACGGACCGCGAACAATTAGTCTCGTCCCGGTTGGTTTCCAGATGATTTCGGCAGCTACACGTTTGAATATGAAGCATCGTGATGCGGTACTAACGGTCTGTGGCGCTTTCGCCTCCGGAAACAAGCAAAAACAATTTGGCTTTGGGTCTCCCTGGGTATCTGAAACCACATTTGTTTCCAAATAATAATAGTTTTTTAACAATACAGGACAATGAAACAGTTTTACGTCTCGATTCGCGCTTTAACGTGCCCCCGGTCGCTCGGTAACGGGAAAGAGTTAAAACTAGAAACAAAAGCGAAAAGAAGTACATCGGCAACTCTTTAAGGACCATGGATTCAGAGGTGCGTGGAACATTCGAATCTACAGATATTTCAGCGCAAAGATGCTTGGGTAGTCACAGAGCTTTAACTTACATTGCATTAATTTATTGGTATAAAAGTCGTTGGCTTTTAAAAGATATACGTCAAAGAGTGTGAATATCGCTTCAACTGTGTATCTGGATGCTTTATTCCGCCAGCTCTCACAGAGAACGGAGGTTTAGATCGATTTCTCTTCTCTATAAAGGCATGAAGTATATGAACAAAGATTTCATAACCTTTAATCTAAAATTAGCACAAAAGCTAGCCAAAGGATCCTGACATCATTCAAATAAAAGCCACTCCCTGTACCAACCAGCAGGTATAACTGGGGAGGCCGAGTCCCTTCCCCGAAGTGGTGGCTTGCAAATCGCTTGTAAATACGCTGCTGGGTCGTTTTCCCAAGATAAACGGAACTACAGCTTTCACTTTTAACTTCGTATACAACACGCGATTTGACAATAGAATTCATTCGGTCTTTAAATGAAAAGTAGTATCACCATGATAAACCAAGGTAACAAATTGGCATTCTTATTCCTTTTGGCGATCATCTCTACGCTAAAGTAAGACGAATATCTTCGCGCGAAATTGAAAACGATCAGAATCACCTTCGTCCTCGGACGCATTGCGAAATAGTACGATCGAGATTTCAAAGATGTGCGTGACTGTGTGGATAGCTTAGGTATCGGTTTGTTAGATACAAACAGAATTTTAACTCTAATCAGGTGGTTTCCGTGAACTACAGATGTAAACCTTGTATATCAGGGTGCATCGCGAATCAAATACTGAAACGAAAGGACTGCCGTATAACCCGCGTATCTAGAAAATTGCAAACGCTCTGTATGACCTAAAAAAACAAAAAAAATTGGAGACGCTTTGTGTAACCCGCGTAAGTACATAACATTTTTAGACGCTTTGTATAACCCGCGAACACAATTTGAGACGCTTTGTATAACCCGCGTAAGTACATAACATTTTTAGACGCTTTGTATAACCCGCGTAAGTACATAACATTTTAGACGCTTTGTATAACCCGCGAACACAATTTGAGACGCTTTGTATAACCCACGTAAGTACATAACATTTTTAGACGCTTTGTATAACTCGCGAACACAATTTGAGATGCTTTGTATAATCCACGTACGTACATAAACAATTAAAAGCGCTTTGTATAACTCGCGAACCTAGATAATTAAAAATATTTTGTCTATTCCGCGTACCGGAAATTCAAAACGCTTTGTGTAACCTAGTGAGCCAGATAATTGACAGTTTTCATAAACAGACGACTTTATCTGTGAAAACAAAATTTCCAATCGTTTTTTCTTTCGGGATAATAAAACCAGACCTGAAATACGCCCGCATATGGTTCGATAATAAATTCTCCGTTACTGATACAATCCAGCAGAGTCAATGTATTGTTTGTGTAGACAATGTTTATTTACATGTCAGGAAAAGGAATTTGCAGGGACGAAGGCCACTAGAGAAATTTCAAAAAAAAATCTTATTCGTTAAAGCAGACAAACAGAAAAAAATAAAGCGCGATTTGAAGACCAGTTAACAGAATCCAGCTTCCCCGGGCCATTTTGTCCATTATAATAAAGGCGCACGAGATCTGAGACGAGCTTTTACCGGCGGAAGCGGATGAACCTTTCCACCTGATCAGCTACAATGGAACTCAACCCGGGTAAAACTTGAACTCCAAAAGATATCCTGGAAATAATGGCACGGATCTGATGGTGGTGGGATGTGGCTTCCGTCACGTTGCTCCGCAGGGAACATTCTCTTAATTGCTGACCCTATCCACGCGCGTTTTTCAGCTCTTCGTCGCGCTTCAGTTTATATTCATATATAGGAAAGGGAGGGGACGGACCGGGTGTCACGTGCTATCGCATTTTACCGACTTTACCCACGGACTTCTTCCAAATAGAATTGAAGATATTGCTGGGTGTAAACTACAAACTATGTCTAAATAATAAATTAACTTGTTTTTTTATTACGAAAATCGATAAATATTTAACTCATTCCCAACAGACCGTGAACTAACGGATGGTTGTCACGGTCACGCGACCCCACGTGACGACCGGTCACCACCCCCCCAAGCAGAGGTTCAGACAAAGATGCAACGTGCCCGTCCAGTAACTCGCATTGCGCTCTATCCAAACCTAAAAAAAAATCACTTGAAACAGAAGCGAACAGAACATTAAACAGAACACAGAACCGCTATTCGGACGTGAAAGATCCTGAGAAAATGGCTTCCGGCTCTTTGACGAGGGACCGCGACTGTCGTGGCGGCGGACTTCCTCGCCGACAGGTCCGCGGCGAATGTCTAATGTCACGTCGTGCGCCTTTACAGCGGTGTGACAACCACCACCACCCCCAGACTTTCAAATTAGCATATATTGACAACTTCACCGTATTAAAGCTTACGGAAATGTTCTGAACGGTTCCTTAATCTCCAAAGCTCGTGGCTCTTTTAATTCCGACGTAAGATGCGCCCTACCGGACAGTGCCGCTAGCTGCTCGCTCAGGGGCGCTATATTTTTAAGGGCAAATCTGGAGTCGTTCCGCCGGGAACTGAAGCAGCTCTTTAATGAAGCTAATGCCGCGGCCATTCCGCTTCTCCATCTGCAAAGAAGCCGACATAAACAGACGCCGCTGCACAACCAGCCTCCCTTTGTTCAAGCCGCCGTGGATTTACACCTGAAAGCGTTTTGCTCAGGACGTAGGAGAATAATCTTCTTGATGTGAAGGGAATACTTTCCGAAGGTAAACAACAAGTAATAATAATTTTACCCGGCGACCATCCATACAGATCGAGTGGGCTGGGCTGTGGTCATCTTGTGGAAATGGACGACTCTGCATCTGCTATATGGCGGCCTTGGGCAGGAAGAATCGAAGAGGTAAGAAGAAGAGATATAAAGATACGTTTAAAGCGGGTAAGGGTGGCTTCCCCCACCCGAGACACCTGGGAATCACGAGAGAGAGAGAGAGATGGAGATGGAGAGAGAGAGAGAGATGGAGAGAGAGAAAGAGAGAGAGAGAGAGAGAGAGAGAGAGAGAGAGAGAAGGGAGATGGAGAGAGAGAGGAGAGAGAGGAGATAGAGAGAGAGAGGAGGAGAGAGGAGAGAGAAGGGAGAGAGAGAGAGAGAGAGAGATGGAAGAGCAAATGCCATCTGGAGTGCGATTCTTGAAGGCTGAGAATAACCAGGTGGGTGAACGGACCCACGTGGCGAGACATTTGCGGCTCTAAAGAGTCTGACTTGTGGAACCAGTTAAGAACTCAGAAATAAAGGCTTGCGGATAACGAATGAGTCGTCTCTATCAAGCGCGATGGACGCATCCGTTAGCCAGCTTCCGCGGTAGCAGTGGGTCCAAGCGGCATAGTGGAGAGGAGTCTGTTCTTTACCGATTAACGCAAAGAAACTTAATATGGCATTTACACGGCATGAGATATGAGCGATGGAAAACATCGCGTAAAGGCAAGTCCGGAGTTGCTTGAACGTCTTCATCGTAGAACAAGTAAAAAGAACCTTTTGTCCGTTGCAATGGGAGAGAGGGGACGCAGGGATACAAACGACCATCCTTCAATGGCGCTTCCGGTTTCATTTTCGGACGGATCCCGTGAAATCCTTTTCTTACTGCCACATGAAATACTCGGGTCACTTAGCGATATCTGCGCATGACCTTTCAGGATCACCTGTCCACATAATTCGTACGCCACCTGTCTTTTACTGGTATCTGCGGACAGAATGGTAATTTGTGAAAATAACAGAACTGCCAATAATTCCGTTTACATCTCCAGTACGTAAACTTGCATTGATTAAACAATCCAGGGGGAGTTTATTTTGACCTTGATTTTTTCTCAGTTTTGAAAATGAAGCTTCTCTGCTATTTTATGCATGTGTTATTTATTGATTTATATATATATATATAAATTTGAAGAAAAGGATCGATGGCAGTTTCATTCCAATTCCGTTTTAACTGCTACACGCTTAGCACGACAACTCGACACTAAAGCGCCATCCATAAAACATGGGGAGGTAACTATACTGACACTGAAGCGCCATCTATAAAACAGGAAGAACTAACTGCATTAATGTGATGGCTAACAGTGAAACGAGGAGAATCGTCATAGCTGTCCGTAAACGGAGAAATAAGCAGATCCTTAAACCTGCTTGTTAACTCGCATTAGCACTTAGTTAGTCAGAAACAAATGCAGTTTTGAAGGATACTGCTCAGATTTACCGAAAGGAACCTATATCGATCAGTGTTGAACGACTAGGGTTATACGTTTTTCAATTCGCGCGTACACAGGAATAAAATCGATTTCCGTAATTGTTCGTCTTTGACGTCGTGAAATTTGAGGGGGTTAGGGTTATTAAAGGGAATCGCGCAGTAATACCTCACAACGTGTCCGCGTGAACTCCAAATAGTCCACCGACAATCGAGGGGGGCGGAAGCACTCAGGGTATGGACCGACTGTGGTTATTCCAGACCACGCGCGTATTTTCGCCTTTTGATCGGTTTCCCCGCCCACGACATCCGGGTGACTAGAACTCGCCCGCCCACCGAGTCTCAGATCGCTCCGCTGGTCGCTCGCTCCCGCCTCCTTTAGTGCAGTTTCCAGGGAAACCGGCTGGCGTTGCTGCAACACGCAGCGGCTCAACAACGGCGGAGGGAGGGGGGGAGAGAGAGAGAGAGTCCACGTTTGTCTAATCGATAGCCGCGTTTGGCGATCAGATACCGGGCCTGGCCGCTCTGGCAGGGATCGCGAATATCCGAGACTTCAGTCACGTGCACAAGGCGACTTTAAAAGGGACTGGTGGAGTGGTTTATAAATACCGGCGGCATATCATTAAAACGTTTTCTATAAGCTGTGAGTCGGCTATTGATGCCACGGCTGTATTAAACGTTCTGCCCGACCTTCATTTCGAATAGTTGCCACGGAAATCAGTGCAGAATATGTTATTGCATAACGGTCGCTCCCCTGCCCCCAACAGAAGATGGCCGTGCAGGAGTTCGCTTACGGCGGGCTGCTGACCTCCCCACTCATTGGTGGGTAGCGTAGCCTGGTGTCGACGAGCCGTAGAGAAGATCAGACGGCTTGCTACGCGTACAGCCGAAACGAAATATTCGGAGAGATGGGATGTGGTACTTCCAGTGAAGCCATTGAGGCTCTAACGATTACCCCCCCCCATCCCACCCAATAGTTACACGTGACACATACACAGTGTGTAATTGGCCCTTACCGAAGAACTAGAGAACTTCTCTCAGAGCCCGGAACTTCTGGCAGTCAGCCTGTCATTGCGAAGATCTTTGCTCATATTTAAACAAGAAAAGAAAAACGTAAAAGTTTTACTTTATAATAAATAACAGATCCACGCAACATCGAAAAAAACAACAACAAACAAACAAATGTTACAGCGAACCGGTTGTATTATATCAGCATCCCGGCCTTTGTCCATCGATCTGCGGTTATCGAAGGAATTAGGTTTAGAGTATTTTTTTCTTCTTCTTTTGGTTTGTGTGCGCTCGCGCGCTAATGCTGATCATAAAACCCGATGATAAAGGAAAAAAAAATAGTCCGAAAGCTCTTTAAGGTAGCTGCTGGCATTATAAATATCCTTAGAAGTGAAAGTTGCAGCGGATGTCCAATTTTCCCCGAAATAATTGAGCGAGATTCGAATAAGTCCACTGGCCCGCCAGAGTATCTCCCCTATCCCCTCCGTCAAACCAGTCACGTGGGCTTACTTCGGTTTCCTTCCACGTCTAAAAAGAAACATTCTAGCAATCGGAAGTGCTGGGTCTTCTTGTGATTGCAGGATAGGCAGCGCTCTCTGGTGGCTAATCGCCGATCTCCATTGTAGAGAATGGTGCACAACCAAGCAACATGAGTCGATCAGCGCCCATTCTTTTGTCAGGCAACTGGTATGAAGGATGCTAATTCCACACTCGGTCACTATTCAACATCGGTAGGTGTAAACAGCTAATATAAATTAACCTGATGTGATAACAAGAACTTTATTGTTCATTAAGATTCAACTGATCTGCACAGTTTTAAAAAGATCTTTAATTAATCAGGGATCTAATTTCTCTATTTTCACCTGCGATACGGCTACCGACGTTACCGCTTCACAAAACCGGGACTAATTAACTATTTCCTTCATCTTGTTTAACGACAAACGGAACTAACTGATGTTCAAACACGACCACCGAAGAAACGAACGAACTGTCCAAAGTTTGCGTCGGTCCAAACGTCTATGTCTTCGTCGTAGAGGCAGAAGGTAAAAGCAGTTCTTTCCTTTTTTGTCTTTGTTTTCAAGCGTCAACGTAGGGTGTGATACCTCCCAACCCCGTGGGGCAGGGGGTGCGATGGCTCGCGCGTGCTGGCAAACAGAAAGGTGAGGGCGGTACTAACGATTTTAGCGAAAAGCAAAACTGGCGGAAACTTCTAAATAGCAGCGGCCGAAAAGCCGCTAGGTAGATAGATAGAGAGAGAGCTGACAGCGCCACAACAACCACCCAACCCCCCGACGAGCGAGCGCGCTACGTTAACCCGAAGCTCGCGCAGCTGTCTCGGGTGTCCAATTACGGAATAATAATGACAAACCCTTTAGCGACATGCGGTATTTTTCAATCCGGCACCACTCGCTTAAACGTGGAAATATTGTATCAGATTTCAGAAACCATAAAAATCCAGTAACGGGTTAAAGGATAAAACGATTTTGTTGTTGTTGTTTTGTAGTTGCTCTTTGGAATTAGTCTAATTTTTACCTTTTCAGAGGGCAAAAACGAAACCAGAACAGCAAGAGAATGTCTGCGAGAGAGAGAGAGAAGAGAGAGAGAGAGAGAGGAGATGGAGAGAGAGAGAGAATTTGTTTTAGCAAGAAAAATTTATTATTGTTGCTATTCTCGAATTGCAACATGTTTGTTTATTTGTTTAGGCAAAGCAGATGGAAGAAATTCGAAGTGTATAGAAACATTTTCTATTTCAAACGGCCCGATCGCAAAACTGCCAACTCTTGTTTTCACCGTGAGCCGAAAGGTAACAGACTCACTTCTGTAAAAAAAAGTTTTAACGAGACCACTGTGAGTTTAAAATGTTGCAAAGAAATCAAGTGATTTCATTTTATTTTCCATCTACGCCCACCACCTCTCTCTCTGTACCAACGTCATCTCTCTCTCTCTCTCTCTCTCTCTCTCTCTCTCTCTGTGTTGATGTCATATTTACGTGTATTGACGGCATATCTCTCTATATACTGACGTCATCACTCTCTCTATATTGACGTCACATTTCTCTGTATTGACGTTATATCACTGTACTGACGTCACATCTCTCTCTGTGTTGATGTCATATTTACGTGTATTGACGGCATATCTCTCTCTATACTGACGTCAATCTCTCTGTACTGACGTCACATCTCTCCTCTCTCTCTCTCTCTCCCTCTCTCTCCCTCTCTCTCCCTCCTCTCTCTCCTCTCTCTCTCTGTGTTGATGTCATATTTACATGTATTGACGGCATATCTGTTTCTGTACTGCCGTCATATCTCTCTGTATTGACGCCAGCTCCCTTTCTCTGTGCTGACATCACATCTCTCTCTGTACTGACATCACATCTCTTTCTGTACTGACGTCACCTCTCTCTCTTTCTCTGTACTGACGTCATATCTCTCTTCCTCTCTTCCCACAATTCCTCCAAACTACTATGATAAATAAAAATTTAAAAAAATGACTTTTACTCTAATAACTGATAAATCATCGAGATTATTTTAAAATCTTTTCTTTTTTTTCAGCAGCAAAACTACGCACTGGAAGTTTCTATCTGTATTTCGTTTTAAATCTGATTATTCTTTCTTCCCAACTCCTTATAGACGCCCACGATCTCAAAGATGATGTATCGTCCAATCAAGACATCCTTTCATGGCAGCAAAATCATCATCCCAAGCTTTCCCAATGCCGACATAAAAGAGCAAACCTTTCGAAAACTCAATACTGGCTTTAAAATGCGCCTTCAATTTCTCTTCCTTTAAATTTTCATTTTATTATTACGATTGATTCAAAAGCTAATTAGTTTCTTAGTCTCAAACTTGCAACTGCTTTCCACTTATCTCGTTAACATTTAATTTCCCCTTTAGAATCATAACGCTATTGAAATAATGTGAGATCGGTACATAAAATTAGCAATAAAAAAGCTTCTAATTTTATTTGTTTTTTTTTACTATTTTGACATTACTATTTATATATATTAATAAAGGCCGCTTGCATTATAAGAAAATAGCATAATTTTTAGAAGCTAAAAGCTAGAATCTAGACCATTTAGCAGTTGCTTATTTCTTTTTTGATATTACAGCATAAATGATAGAGTCGCTTAGGTCATAGACAATAACAAAATCTTTGAATTGGAATTATATGTAATAGAGCAGCCTAGATCATAAAAAAAAATAGAACTTCAGAAACCGACACATTCCATATTTTTAAACACGACAGCTTTCCTCTTGATATTGCGGTATAGATCGAGAAGCCGCTTAGGTCAAAACGGAAAATTTTTAAATGCTGGTCCAGTCTGGAGACCTTAGACTGACATTTATCTGAAAAGCGCCATTCTGTGGAAATAGGACAGCGAAGTCCGTATATCAGACGGTCGAGATGAACGATCGTCCGGCTAGAGGACGAAAAGGGATTTAAAAGTACTTTCGCCTTCCTTTTGTTCTTGTACCAGTGGGAATGGACTCCGAGATTTCTGCAGCACGAGGGGTGCGGCCTTCACGTCCCATCAAGAAAGGTAAAAGAAAAGGACAAGAGGGAAGAGCCGATCCTATGGGACCCGCTGCTGTTTCATCGGTGAGTCTGTAAGATTCTGGTGTCACCGGGGAAAAAAAAGACTTCTGGGAACTGTATCTGGCGCCAATCAATCTCCATTTTTAAAGAATCAACATCGGATTCGTCGTTAGATAAAAGCGTACGCGACATCCAAGGGATTAGAGCAGCTTCTTCCCCACGGTATCTCCATTTTTGCGTGACGGCCGCGGGCCAGCGACTGACGACGGAAGGCGGTCCGCCGGCCTTATCTGGTCTGTCTTGGGTCTGTTCGCTAATGCTGATCGATATCTAGGCAACCGGTGGATCGGAATCGCCGGCTAAAGTGCCAATACGATTTAATGGAGTTTCGATTCGAATCTGACTTCGTACCTTCCTCGTCGTAATAACTACGCCACGTGGTCGCTTGGGCGGAGTGTACCGGCTGATGATGACTTCTGTCTCTCCACCGCAACAACCTACGTTAGCTTGAGTTAAACCGGCAGACAGCTGCGGCTGCTCGGGGGATTTTGTAGTACATCAGGGGCCCCCACCCACTCCTGCCGACATTGATCGATAGGTGTGGGCTCTACGTCGACCGTGGTTCTCCGCGTACGGGCTGACCAACCTGTTTGTAATGTCTGCTAAAGCTGGGACAGTAGTCAGGTGTGACGTGTTTTAATTAATTCGTAAAGGACCGGGATAGATGCGCGTGCGCGCGCGAGAGAGAGAGAGAGTGTGTGTGTGATGGGGAAGATATTCCAACGAATCTTTTGAAAGTTCAAACCGGAATGTAGAGGTCGCTACCGATCTCCCCCCCCCCCCACACCCACGTGACTGCCTCTATTCCGTTTACGGCAACTGCGATGAAGAAGAAGAAGAATCCCAGCTCCGAGCCTAGCAGTTTCGCTACTGTTGTTGTCGTCTCGTGTTATCTCGTCTCTCTCGGCCGCCCCCTTCTTCAAGTAACGCTCGGCAGACGGACTCGGTACACTCCGTCGGCCATCGCGCCTCGGGTTCGATAATCGCCACTCCGTATTAGCCTGTAAGTGCATTGAGACAAAATCGGGTTTTTGCTGTTTTGAGAAGAATAAATGAATGGATTCAGCAATAACCTAGATATTATTACTAAAATAGATTTTGTTATGTGGAGAAACAAACGGCTAGCTGTTAGCTGGGGTTGTTTTGTTATTATGCTGGGTCGCTTACGGCCTGGAAATCATCCACGCACGTATTCTCACCGATTTGCGACTTCCGCGCACTTCGTTTGTCTCTCCTTCGCCAAACCACGTGTCTAGATATCACCATCCTGCATACTTCCCAAAATCCTTGGTATCGTGCTAGTTCAATGAACTTACCTGGTGGCGGGGAGATATTTAAGTTACCTCTTTTAAAAAAAACAAAACAACAAAACAATGAGTTGCTTTCGTTTTCATCGTTAAACAAAATTGAAAGCATTTTAGCATTCAGAGCCTGGAGAGCTTCCGCTATGTTAGCTGTGGAGAGCTGTTCTGCAGGAGCGGAGTAACTATGCATGATTATATTATTTGTTAATAGATGTAGCTGGTTAACTCCGGGGAGGGGGTGGGGGGCGCGCTTCTGCCACATCGCGATATCACTCTCGGGACGATTTGGCGTCCGTATTGTTGGCGTGGCGAGAGTCGGAACCCAAGTCTCTCCCCTCCTCTCTGTAGTGGCGTCGTCTCTCTCCTTAATGACGTCATCTGTCTCTGTAATGACGTCAACTCTCACCGTAATGACGCCATCTATCCGTGCTGATCTCTCTCTCTCTCTCTCTCTTCAACATTGGAGTCAGAAAAGGTCAGCAAAGTCCTCTAGCATTTACTGATCAAAATGACACTTTACCACCTCGGTAGTTTCCCGATGAACTTTAAATTATATTCACTGATAAATCAAAGACGTTTTTCTGTCGATTTCAGGATTTATTTTTTAAAAAATCTTTTCATTCTTAAAAAAAACCTGCAAAACTTTTCCCTTTGAAGGATTCCTACTGAAACATTTTATCCCGCCATTGCATTATGGAGGTGGTAACGAAACACTTTAAAAAAAAATTTAAACTACATATTAGAATGGTTATTAGATTACACCGGTACCTCGAAGCTAATGCATCTGAAATTCTCAATAGTCGGAGCGTAATAAACTCCGCCAACTCTACATCGATTTTCACACGGAAATCCGGGTCTCTCTGGAGCCTTCGTCAATTCCAGAGCAAAGATTTCACTCGGCGTTTCGCGTGATGGGTAGACGGTTCTTAATGTCGGAGATGACGCAATTAAGCTGGATGTGCAAGAAAACATCGCGACGGCTAGCGTTAATATTTAATCTCGGAAAAAAATGGCATTAACCCTCTCTCTCTCTCTCTCTCTCTCTCTCTCTCTCTCTCTCTCCACCACCTTCCCTCGCTGGGTAAAGTTCGAATCTGTTAATAACACTGGTCAACAAATTTTTATTTTTTTCTTTGGCAGACCATCTAGGAGTGTTTTCTGGGTTTTGAAGGTCGCTGATTACGAATATAACATGGTTTTGTCTGATTGGCTCTAGTTTAGAAGATATTGATAGCCTCAAATAAGCCTAAACTGCTAAAATTCTCCCTGAAATACTTCAATATAGAAGCAGTAAATAATAATTTTCTGATATTATTGAATCATTATAACATACTATAGGACAAGGGAAGGCAGCTTGCTTCGTTTCTTTTCTAAAGAAGATGACCTGATCTTTTGTAATGACGTTTCTGCACTTCTTAACTGCATGGGGATCTCGTCATATGACCCAGCAGATTGGCGTCTCTTTATAGATAGCTCGAAAGCAAGTCTAAAAGTTGTACTTTTGCATAATGGCAATAAGTTTGCTCCTGTACCACTTGGCCATTCTACCAGATGAAAGAAGAGTATGATGGTATCCAATTTGTTCTTGAAAAGCTAAATTACAACACTCATAAATGGCTGATTTGTGTGGACTTGAAAATGGTGAATTTTCTGCTTGGTCAGCAAAGTGGGTACACAAAGTATCCCTGCTTTCTTTGTTTGTGGGATAGCAGAGCAAGAATCCAGCACTGGAGAAGGGAGAGAACTGGCCAGAACGAGAAAGTCTCGAAGTCGGCACAGCCAACGTCATCAATGAGCCTTTGTACCCAGGGATAGAATCATCTTCCTCCATTGCACATAAAACTAGGGCTCATGAAGCAGTTTGTTAAGGCGTTGAACAAAGATGGGGATTGCTTCAAGTACATATGCAGGCAATTTCCAGGTCTTTCCATCGAAAAAAGCTAAAGGTGGCATCTTCGATGGACCTCAGATTCGAACGCTCATGAGGGATTCTGACTTCACTAATCATATGAACATGGTTGAGTTAAATGCTTGGGTGTCCTTCACAGATGTAGTGACAAACTTTTTGGGAAATCACAAAGCTGACAATTACAAGCAATTGGTCCGTAAGATGCTTACTGCATACGAAAAACTAGGGGCAAATGTGAGCATCAAAGTCATTTCTGTTTAGCCACCTCGACAGATTTCCTGGTAATCTTGTGATTACAGTGAGGAGCAAGGAGAGAGATTCCATCAAGACATCAAAACAATGGAAGAGAGGTATCAAGGCAAATGGGATGAGCACATGATGGCAGACTACTGCTGGAACCTTTTGAGAGACTGCCCGAAAGTTGCTCACAAGCGAAAATCGTATAAAACGTCAATTTCACTTTTGTGAATAAAATATTGTTTTTGTGTTCATTGTAACTAAGAATCTAGTGTATAATAATGCTTTGCATTAATTTATGATATATAACTGATTATGTAAATGTTTTTTTCCCTTGGAGAATTAAAATTCAGCAAATTTTTAGCAAATTTTTTGTATATTCTCGGAAATATATGAAAGTGTTCATTTATTAATAAATGAAATGATGTTATATCTAACTTAACTTGTTAGATTGAGATTTACACTGTCTTTGTGGTTTTGGATTATCATAAAAATCAATATCTGACATTTTTGCACTATTTAGCCGTTTTTTGTACGTTTAGTTATGGTCGCGAATGGGTGATTTCAGACGAACGACCCCCCTGTGATATCTCCAAAACTAGAGCCAACTTGAAAAAACAAATGTCAGATTCGGATTCAGCGCCCTTGAAAACCCCAGAAACCAGTCTCACTTTTCCTGCCAAAAATATTGTGTTGACCAGTGTAATTAATCCGGTCTACAGGCGGGCTGCGACCAATCGGGAGTTCAAACTAATAACGTAAATAATATTTGCATATCTGTGATCGTGAAGAAAAGCAAATTTCGTTGTTTTTTTAAAAAAAACTACTCGCGTTGACAGGGAATAACGTCGGTAGAACGAGAATGGCGTCGGTAGAAACGAGAATGACGTCGGTAGAACGAGAATGACGTCGGTAGAACGAGAATGACGTCGGTAGAAACGAGAATGACGGCGGTAAAACGAGAATGACGTCGGTTAGAAGCGAGGAGACGAGAATGACGGAGGCGGTATTTAAATTTAAAACGAGAATGACGGCGGTAAAACGAGAATGGGGACGTCGGTTATGTTAGAAACGAGAATGATGGCGGTAAAACGAGAATGACGGCGGTAGAAACGAGAATGACGGCGGTAGAAACGAGAATGACGGCGGTTAGTTAGAGCGAGAATGGACGGCGGTAGATAACGAGAGAATGACGGCGGTTAAAACGAGAATGACGGCGGTTTAGGCTTATTTTTTTTTTAAAACGAGAATGACGGCGGTAGATAAGAAGAACGAGAATGACGGCGGTTAGATAGAAACGAGAATGACGGCGGTAGAAACGAGAATGGACCTTCGGTAGAAAGATTGGTAGAAGACGAGAATGACGGCGAAAAACGAATGACGGCGGTAGAAGCGAGAATGACGGCGGTAGAAACGAGAATGACGGCGGTAGAAACGAGAATGACGTCGGTAGAAGCGAGAATGACGGCGGTAGAAACGAGAATGACGTCGGTAGAAGCGAGAATGACGGCGGTAGAAACGAGAATGACGGCGGTAGAAGCGAGAATGACGGCGGTAAAACGAGAATGACGGCGGTAGAAACGAGAATGACGGCGGTAGAAACGAGAATGACGGCGGTAAAACGAGAATGACGGCGGTAGAAACGAGAATGACGGCGGTAGAACGAGATAGGACGGGTCGGAGCGTAGACGGTTTTAGAGAACGAGAATGACGTCGTTAGAAGCGAGAATTGGACGGTAGGCGAGGTAGAAACGAGAATGACGGCGGTAGAAACGAGAATGACGTCGGTAGAAACGAGAATGACGGCGGTAAAACGAGAATGACGTCGGTAGAAGCGAGAATGACGGCGGTAAAACGAGAATGACGGCGGTAAAACGAGAATGATGTCGGTAGAACGAACAGTGGAGTCCTGGTACGAGTTTCCCAAGTAGTTGCTGTAGCGGTTCCGCAAATAACTTTTACTTAGCTCACACCATGATCACCGCTCAGGATGCTCCCCTCTCAATCTGTGCTCAGGTAACTAACCAAATGCTGTTCGGTTACCACCCTGACTGATGCCCCGCGCCTTTCCCCATTTAGCTCACTTCTGTGAGATGTCCTCAAGACCTCGAAGTCAGGACAAGGATTCGCAAAGAAAGGACTAGTAATTGGGAATTGTGGAGTTGTCGTACGCACCATAGGAACAACTAGTCCCGATTTCCCTTCACGCAGGGCATAAAACCCAAAATCCCAGAAAAAAGTCTACTAGCGAAAGCCCTACTAGAATTCCTTATTTTTAGTGGTGTGGGTTTTGTCACCCTGTCTGTCTGTCCGTCTTCGTGAAAAAAAAATTAGTTCTGTTGTTTGGTTTTGTATTAAGACGTGTTTCCTTTAAACGAAAGGGTATTTAATTCCATAATGGACAACGAGAAAGTCTTGGCAACCGGCTCTTGTCCGTCTGTGATACCCAGAGAGTGTTCATCTTCGTGCCTACGGGAGCGGTTCAGGAATTACCGAGTTTAAGAAAAATGTTATCGCCTACTTTTCCTGAAAATATCCTATTAATTGAACGTGGGGAAGTATTTGCAGACCTGAGAAGAATCGGGTGACGGATGCTAAAATGAGATCAGCTGCACGGGGCTCGAGCTTTCTGCCAAATACCGGGAAATTCCACAACTGATGACCACATAAAGCGACAGCGGCGGGCCTGCTGTTTATCCGACGCTTTAAAATCTAACCTCGCCGCCTTCGTAGGCTCTTCGCGGGGAGCCATCCGCCCTTCCTCCGATCCGGAACCGTTAGACACCCCCCCGCCGCGCGTTTTACCAGAGTTATCTCCCCTCGTTTGGGAGGAGGGGATGCCGTTTCTGGGTTCTAGACGAGCGCCGTCGGATGCAACGCCTGGGATGATCAGCATCAGCAGCCTCAGTCGTGAGGAGAGACGGTCAGAGCCCATTATTCTGGTTATTCGTGATCTGGCACATTTCTTTAATGAGCGAAAAGAGTTGGCGACGAAAGGGGGAGAAGTTAAACAAGCGAAACACCATCGCGAGCCTCGTTTGCGACGCGGCTCGAAAAGCAGTGTGGCGCCCGGTTATAGGGGAAAAATGGCGACGGTGATAAAGAAAAATGGCGACGGTGATAGAGAAAAATGGCGACGGTGATAGAGAAAAATGGCGACGGTAATAAAGAAAATGGCGACGGTGATAGGGAAAAATGGCGAGGGTGATAGAGAAAAATGGCGACGGTGATAGAGAAAAATGGCGAGGGTGATAGAGAAAAATGGCGCCCGGTTATAGAGAAAAATGGCGACGGTGATAGGGAAAAATGGCGACGGTGATAGGGAAAAATGGCGAGGGTGATAGAGAAAAATGGCGCCCGGTTATAGAAAAAAATGGCGACGGTGATAGGGAAAAATGGCGACGGTAATACGGAATCAGTCTCCGCTTTACCACTTCTTTTGGTTGGTGTTTTTGACGGTTTGCGTTGTTGGTCTGTATTGTATACCAACCCGACACCTGAACACCCCAATATTGGGTAATGAGGCTAGGCCGGCGCTCGTGTAACTGAGCCGGCTCCGGCGATTCGCACGTTAAACTCGCCCGACTCTGACAACGGACACCCATCATTAACGGGGCGCCAATAAACCACCTCAGCCTTCATCAGCCGAAAATCTGATAATTTATTTACCGGAAATTAAATTAACGCCATCATGCGCCATGTTGTTCGAGTGCGCAAGCGAGACGATCTGTAAGCGGTCCATTTCCTATTCGGCGAGACGTCGTTAGTCTTGTAAGAAAGGTTATCTGTCTGCCTGTCTCTCTTTCCATAACCTTTCTTACATATGACCCCCTACCCTTATGTATATAAAGTTTCCTGTCATAAGGGGTGCTTAAAAAATGTCTCCGTTTTAGGGGGGATAAAAAAATGTTTAATTATGGTCGAGCAAACCTCGAAATCAATTCAGTATTCACCAGTCTGACTGCCGTTCGCTTCAGCAGCTGTACCCGATGGAGTTTTAAACGATTTTAGCGGCTACAGGCGCGTGTCCCTTGGTTCCAGCGCTCTGCAAATTCTCCTCCACCACATGTACCGAAGTCCGACACGAATTTCTCACTTCATTGTCACGAAGGTTTCTGAGATCACTTCCGCTTTAGACTTCAGTATCGCACCCAGATGTTTACACGGACTTAACCAGGGAAAGGCCGAGACCAATCCATACGGTCGCATCCTTCACTTCGAGCGACAGGGTTTCGGAGCGAGAAAAGAGTTAGCAGAGCCCCCCCCAGAACGTATAGAAATAAATTAGCTACATAATTCCGACTTTTCCGTTTTTGAGAGCCTTTAAGGCATAAATGGACATATCTGAATGAAATGTATATATATCTCAAGTATTACGTATATCTTTTGGACGGACGTCTGGGAGGGGGAGACAACTCTCGCCCTTCTAAAATAAAACGGATTCCACTCGCAACTTATTTTTAACTCAAAGTCGAGTAGTGCGCCATTCAGAGGTGGCCAAAGTCAAAGATTGGTTTGAAAAGATTCCCCCCCCCCAGAATCATCATTACTCTATCATTAGGCTTACACGCAGCAAATCCTGAATGGCCGATGTCTAGTATCTTATGACGTCACCTTTCCAGAAGCTATAGCGACATTAGATGCTGTGTGGATACCACGTGACCGTTTGGACGGCTTGTGTCAGCCATTAACCATGAAGTGAAGACTACGTTTTGTCTTCTCGCGATGACGGATAAATATTTTATCATCACTTTACAATGTTCGGATGCAAGATGGTTGAGGATGACTGAAAGTTTTCGTATTCCTTGTAGGAATAAACTGTGTAGAAAAATTTTCTCTATATATTTTGGTCCCCCCACCACCTTCTTTTACCGAATAAGCCGGAGATTTCCTGCCGTCTCCTCGCGATCTACGAAGCTTTCTATGTTGACAGGTGGGCCGACATTCCCCTTTGATGTACCTGGCCTGGAATGCTCCGGCCAGCCAGAGTTAATGCGAGATTTCTTCATGACAAATAAGAGGGGGAAGGAAAAAAAACGAGTTTTTTTCTTTTACTTTCTATAATAAGGAAAGTCATACAACAGGGACCTAGAAGGTCGAGGCGTATGGTGACCAAGAGAGCTGATTATGTACGGATGGAACCGGTGATCAAGGTGCAAACCGCTCAAAAGTAGCCTGCAACCTTCTCCGCATGTACCGCGGGGTGGGAATCAAGGTAGAGATGTCCATTTGTAGAAGTGAGAGAGAGAGAGATGACGTCATTACACACACGCACACACAGAGAGAGAGAGATGACGTCATTACATAGAGAGAGATGACGACATGACATAGAGAGAGATGACGTCATTACATAGAGAGAGAGATGACGTCATTACACAGAGAGAGAGAACATATATATATATATATATATCTGGCTGGTGTAAAAACAGCGTGGGAAAGAAAAACGAACCGGTCCGGTCCGGAATTCTAGCTCGGAGCCGTATGTATGGCTGGCAGTCTACCAATGGACCACGAGCCACCCAAAGGTATTTTAAGCATTCAACCCCCCCCCCAGTATAGGATTAATTTCGTAACTAAAGGGTTCTAGCTTCATTGCTGTATATTGCGAGGTTGTTACACCTTTCAGACAATGTTCGCGGAAAATGTTTAAAGAAAAAACACAGCTGGGGGGGGGGCCATTCCAAAAGCTGTGGGCCAAGCAAAGATTCAATCGAGAATAGTGCCGTTATATCTACATCAACGCCATGGATTAACAATAACAGGAGTAATTACTCGATCAAACCGCCCGACGCATAGAGAAGTCGCCGGACGATCAAAGGCCAGGTAATCTATAAAATCCATTTACAGAATTTACTAATCAAACGGAAAATTCTTCTTTTATCAGATTTATTTACGGTGTTCGCATTTCCTCCCTGTGTACAGAGACGTGAGGTTTGTTGTTGTTGTTGTTGTTTTTTTTTTGTTTTATTAAGCTATGGCAGAATTTATCTCCGCCTTTCCCCCTGACTGTCTTCCGCCGGTGCGCGCGGACAAAGAGGAAGCTCGGTACATTCGAAACCGATCTGACCGGACAGACCTTCTGGGGGGCCGGATCTCGGTCAGGAAGGGACCCAAACATCGGGGAACTGTTCGCGTTTCGCTATTTCTCTTTCTTTCGGTTTTCTTGCATTGAAGGGACTGCTCGTTTTCTATTTTAAAAAAGGGGGGGTTCCCTTAAAAATCTAACTTAGTCTACCTCACACGTGAAGGAAATGAGGCTGTAATGCGAAATTTAAAAAAGAAAAATGTATGAATAACGTCCTCTTTCACGATGACCTTATCCGGATTGTAAGGGATGTATCTGCCTCGGCAGGAAAATCCCTAAAACTCTTCATTTGCATATATGAGAAGAAAACGTAGTATTCTGGAAAAACTGACGCGGTTGGCTGGAAAAGACGCTACCAAAGCCGTTCCAGACAGGGATTCGAACTCCGGCCCTCGACCTTAGGTAACCCCACACGGCTACTGCCCAGACCAGTATTAAGATCTATCGGCTGCAGCGAAATCCTTCTCGTTTTATTTTAAAGTATTACAAAGTACGGACATACAGTTTGCTTATAGCAAGCTGAGGCGATTCTGATACGTCAGAAGTTGACCAATCGTGCCCAATGTCTCTTTAAGGAAGGATACCTGCGCAAAAACGTTAGTTTCCCCACGAGAGAAACTTGGCACAGCCGGAAGATATTCAGCTCTGTTTAAAAGTTGTGAGACTTTAGGTTTGAACAAGTCTTTGGCAATCGTTAGTCTCTAGGCATCGACAACAGAGATACTGGTGGTTAATGCACATGTATGGTGACTGGTAGTGCGACCAATTTTACCCTCTGTCTATCACATCAGCTTCTTTTATCTTACTTATTATACCTGTCGCCAGTTTGAACTGATTGCATTAGGTTGTTTCAAACGTTTTGTCGGGTTTTTGTAACTGCAACAATAACACACCATATCGTTAACGAGCGTGAAGTTTATTAGTCAAAGTAAGTTCCATTACAATCAATACACTTCTGCCAATGAGTTACAAGCGCATTTAATTTATAGCGTTCTGAAATAAATCTGGATTTCTGGAGACGATAAACTGTTGGAAGGCAGTTTCAGTGGCCACCTGGTGGGAGAAGGATTTCGTACGGAGGAAGCTGTCGAGGCGTTTGAAAAGGTGGCAGTCTGTGGGAGAGAGGTCCGGTGAATGGGCTGGGTGATGGAGAGCTTCGTACCCCAACGTGTTCGGTTTCTGAAGAGTCACTTTTGCAACATGAGGATGAGCATTGACGTGGAGCAGGATGGGACCTCTTCGATCCACCAATGGCGGCTGTCGTTGGGAGAGTTTCTGATGAACAACGTTTAATTCAAAACAGCACCTTTCAGCTGTGATGGTTTCGCCAGGTTGCAAGAAATTATAGCGGATGACACCAGTTGCAGTCCACCAGACAGTGACCATGACCTTCTTTGGATGGGGGCTTAGTTTTGGAATGTGGATAGGAACCTTGTCTCTGTCGAGCCACTGTGCTGATCGTTCGCGATTGTCGTAAGGGATCCATTTTTCATCACACGTAACGATTCGGTCAAGAAAGGGGTCGTTTTGGTTTCTAATAACAAGTGAAGAGCAGATCTCCAATTGACTGTTGTTGTTCATTCCACTCGCGAGGCACCCACTTGTCGAGCTTTTACACCTGGCTGATTGTGTCAAGATGCCAGGAAACAGTTGCAGTGCCCACGTCGAGATCTCCAGCAATTTCTCGCACTGTTTTTCTTGGATCTGCTTCAACTGAGGCTTTCAGACGGTCGTCATCACAGCTGGAAGGACGTCCGCTACCTTCCTTATCCTCGAGGCTCACATCTCCTGATCGAAACTTTACAAACCATCGCTGTACTGTCCGCTCATTCGCCGTCTCCTTAATGTTACGGGTCGCCTCGCTCTCTCTGTGGCCTGGCTTGATCTCGTGAAGCAAAATGGCACGGAAAACCTTTCTCTGTTTCACTCAAAACCCTGAAACAAATATCCGTTTTATGGTTTTTAAAAAAGGTAGATTTTGCATAATGCGTGCCAAAGCTCACGCTACAGAACGATATATAACTTATCTACACACACCTCCACAAACTTGTAACAATGAACCCCGAATTAGCATGATATAGAAACTGACAAAACTTTTGTAACGACCAGATATATTTTACCAACGCTCTCGTAATGAAAAAACGTGGCGTTGGCGTGTGTACATATTTGTCGTTACAAGGATTATATCAGTGAAGAAAGTGCTGTTTTGTGTCCTATAACTCAGCCTGTGCCGATTGATATAGAGATATGAAGAGAAGTGAGGTTATAAAACATCTCAGGTGATGAACAGAGGTTAGATCCCGCATAGATAGACAGATGTATTATGTTACGAGCAGATTTGTGCTATAAACCAGCTGTGGATTTGTAGCGTTTATGACAGATTTTATCAGGAAAAAAACATAATAATAATAATAATAATAATAATAATAATAATAATAATAATAATAATAATAATAATAATAATAGGGTTATTTTAAATGGCAGAAATTGCTCAAGTAATGACGTCACAGTCCGACTAACCGCTTGTGGAAAGCAGTTACGTCCCTTATATAAATGCCATGAAAGTTTACATCTAGAAATTAGGTGAGGCATCAAGTTAAATACACAAATAACTGGTATTTTTTCAGGTATATCATATATTTTAAACTGGAAAATTTGAAAAAGGAACAACAATTTACACTCACGAACTGTAATCTTTTACAAAGTTAAATGTAGTTTTATCCTTTTGTTTTTCTGTTTCTTTCATATCCTGAATTCATAAATGTGTGACGAATGATAACAACCTTGAACCATTTGAACAGCAGACCGTGATTTGGCTGCAGTTGTTAAATGTCTGTGAGTCACTAAATCATTAGTTACCTACAGAGCTGATTTTTTTTTAAAAATTACTAGCTGCTATGGTTGTTTGATCAGGTGGTTAGTGTTTAGCTCAGTAACAGATGGGCCACATTCGGAGAGTAGTGAAGACTAAAAAATAAAAAAACAGCTGACAAACCTAGGTAAGCGATTTTTTAAAAAATATATTCGTTAGGTCTGTGTGTGTGTGTGTGTGTTAGGTCTGTGTGTGTCTGTGTGTGTGTTAGGTCTAGAGAGAAAGAGAGACAGACGTATACACACATGTACAGACTTAACACACACAAATACCCACGTACAGACACATAAACATAGACTTAACACACACACGTACACACATAAACACAGACTTAACACACACGTACACACATAAACACAGACTTAACACACACAGAGACACACAAATTTAACACACACACACATAAACACAGACTTAACAGACACACACAGAGAAACACAGATTTAACACACACACACATGTACAGATTTAACACACACAAATACCCACGTACAAACACACAGACACACAGATTTAACACACACACACGTACTCACATAAACACAGACTTAACACACACATACACACAGATTTAACATACACACACACACACACGTACACACAAAAGAAAGAAAGAAACCGAATAAAGAAATACAAAACTAAAAATATATAATCATTAAACTGAAAGTGAAAGGAAGTAAATACAATCGTAAATGGGAAATGTTTAACTTTATAAATATAAACAATGACCAGATTTTTAATACACACAAATCTTTAATTAAAGAAGTAATGCAATTTGCTTTAGTTATGTCTGGAGACGGGATGCTATCAAGGCTGATGATATACGAGTAAGGATACACTTTTCAAAAGAGGTTTTCAATTTCTTTTAAAAAAAACGTAAAACTGAAAGCAAAAAGTTTTTTTGTTTTTGTTTTTTAATTATCAGTTTTTAAAATAATTCGCACTATAAGACACTTGTCCAGCTTGAACATAAACATTTATAAAATATCCCATTTTCTTATTTTTGTTCTGTCTTTCCGAAGCTTGTTGTGGGGGGGGGGGGAGAGAGAATCAGATACGCGTCTACCCGACATATCTGGAGCATCGCTGTCTGGCGGCGGCGATGAGTCACGTTGTTCTCGCGCGATGACTTCATGGTGCCGAATACTCGCGGAAACAGCCGATCGATAGCGCCATGACGATGAGCGAGACCTGACGTCATCGACCTGACCCTCCCCCCTTCCCCTCAACGGAGACTGCCGTAAATTATGTTTTTTTGTTTTTTTTTTTAAGAAAAAGGGGGGGCAGGGGCTGGGGGTGGGGGGGAGAAGAGAAGAAATATGGCTTCGCTCTGTGCCGCCGTTTTTCGTGGATGGAAACCCGGCATTGATTTCTTCCTCGCCGTTCGATATCAACCACGGATCCTGCTCTCGGTACAATGGCCTCTCTTCGGTCCGGTTTGCCCGACCTCCGCGGCTCGCGCGCTTCGTCGATATCAGCGCCTTCTGGCGGATGCCTCCCCCCTCCCCCGGCCACCACCGCTAATTCGGTTAACTATAACGCGGCGTCCAATCGTCTGCCAGCCACGACATCGTGCTGGGTGGGGAGGAGAGGGAATCGGCGGGTTCGCGAATGAATCCCAGCGGATAATTTGTTTTATTAAAAAGAAAAAAATGGTGGTTGGGGGGGTAGCGACCACGGGGGCGGGAAACCACGATGTCTTACGTCAGGCCTCCTCCGTGGGGGATGAAAGGCTCCATCACTTTCGTTCTCGACGCCGGTTTCTCTCGCCATCACTCACAGACAGTCTCTCCGACACCGACTAGTTACCTTCGCTTACCGGGCGGGCATCGTCTGCTATTCTAACCTGGCCGAATCTAAATATGTAGTTTGTTGTTGTTGTGTTGTTGTTTTTTTTTAAAAAAAATTGTCTTCCTGCCCGCTCCTGCCACCTGGCAACTTTCCGGCGTATTTCTTACCTCCCCCTGAGTAAATGTCCCGGTTGCCGTAGAAGTACAATGTTAATTCGGGAGAGGAGGCGGATGATTCGACGACGATAAACTGGATCGTAATGGTTTTAACTAAATACCTAATTTAACCCCCCCCACCTCAACACACGCACACACAAAAATATCAGCGCCTACTAACGGCAAAGTTTAGAACTAACACCGATGGTAAGCGGGCTGTACCATTCTCCAACATCCCCAGTGTTCTGTTAGGGGAGAGCGAGCATGCGAAAAGATCTGCAGTCGCTGTTTAGCAGATCCGGAGTAAATAGATGTAAGCCGGGATCCGTCCGTCTACTCACAAGCCGGAATACCGAGCGCCACCGTGTTCTTCCTACAGCTCGGCGGAAGTTTTCGTGTTCGCCCACATGGCTGTCCCTCCGGAATATGATAGATCCAGGTTTTCTAAAATTCCTTAGCGGGAATTAGATGGAGATTGTGGGGGAAAATAAAACCACTCGCCTTCTGCAGTTTCAGTTGGCGGCTCGCCAGCCGGTCGCATCTTACACCGCTCTAATTTCGCTTTGCACTGTATTTTCGACAGACGGCAACGCGATCGGCGTCGTCGGGGAAGGAGAGTGGTTAAGCCGCACAGTGCGCCTCGCGGATTCTCGAATATTTCCGTCTACAGGCTGGCGAAAGAAAGGACTATCAGTGTAATTCTAAATCCGACTAATACTGTAAACCCTAAACACACTTGCCTGCAGTTTATTTCACTCATTAGTGATTATGTTTCTTAAGATCTGTCTGATGATATCTGACCTTGCGAGGGCCTCAGCTAACTTGTGGGTGTGACCTCTGGTATTGATAACGATAGCGGCTGAAAAGATCGGTCCCTGTCCACCCGCTTACAACCCCCTAAATTATTCTAAAAAGCTCCATTAGATTTACTCTGAACACGCACCTGGAAGATCCGAGACTCCTACCGGCTACTCTAACAGGTAGACAGACAGTCCTGGCGAAGAAGCCTAGTGCGACGGTTATCCGAGAGGAGAGAGAGAGAGAGAGAGAGAGAGAGAGAGAGAGAGAGAGAGAGAGAGAGAGAGAGAGAGAGCGAGATTAGGTAAGTACGGAACGGAAGAGATGACGTCAGGAGAGAGAGAGAGAGAGGAGATGAGGTAAGTACGGAAAGAGATGACGTCAGTAGAGAGAGAGAGAGAGAGATGAGGTAAGTACGGAAAGATATGACGTCAGTAGAGAGAGAGAGAGATGAAGTAAGTACGGAAAGATATGACGTCAGTAGAGAGAGAGAGAGATGAGGTAAGTACGGAAAGAGATGACGTCAGTAGAGAGAGAGAGAGGAGATGAGGTAAGTACGGAAAGATATGACGTCAGTAGAGAGAGAGAGATGAGGTAAGTACGGAAAGATAGACGTCGTAGAGAGGAGAGAGAAGGTAGGTAAGTACGGAAAGAGATGACGTCAGTGAGAGAGAGAGAGATGAAGTAAGTACGGAAAGATATGACGTCAGTAGAGAGAGAGAGAGATGAGGTAAGTACGGAAAGATATGACGTCAGTAGAGAGAGAGAGATGAGGTAAGTACGGAAAGAGATGACGTCAGTAGAGAGAGAGAGAGAGAGAGCGCGCCACCTATCCTACGCCACCAGAAACTCGGCGCTTTCGATTTCGGTATGAATATCCTTATTCGAGCTTTTCGTTTTCTTCAGACGTGGGAGGAAACTCTCGCGACAGGCTGGTGAAGACGAGTGAAAAGAAACTCCGCTAGGGAAGGAGAAGGAACTGAGCCAACGCCTCGACCGAGAACCTAAACTACTGGATGCGGCTTGTCTTCACCGAAATGCTCTCAGCAAACGATTGCTTGCTGTTGAAATAGTTATGGTGAGGTTTGTCTGCCAAGACCCGATCAACCACCTTCTTCCTACAAAAGGATTTCATCTGGACCCACCCAGCATCCTACACGTAGCAGTTTATATTTCGTCCTTAAGAATCTCCATCCGTTTGGATAATAAAAGCTACATTCTTTTTTTCTTTATGTGTACGCCCATCTGTCTCTTATAGCTCGACGGGTAATAGTGTTCTAAGCCGTTAGTTTTTTACGATGATAACCATCTTTCCTACCAAACTGAACATTCAAGAAAAAGAGAGAAGGAATCGATGTGAGTCCGCATTCACGAGGGAGGCCGAGTCAGCCCCTGCCTCTTTGTTCACAGACGAGAACTAAAGCCACTCATACGCCTCTGGGTAAAGACCCACCTTTCGTCGACTCCTCGCGCGGAACTCGCATTACATTAAATACACGGTGTTCCAAAAGTAGTGTACGGATTTTAACATTTATTTTAGTACGACTACATAAGATGTACAGGATAAAGTGCTCTCCGTTCTTCCGAGTTTTACGTACTGGCTTCAGTCCGGTGCACAGCTCAAAGGAAATGCCCGCCTACACATTTCCGTGCTCTCAGGAGATTGTCGTCGACCTCTCTGTAGAGGATGTTGCTGGAATGTCGTTGATTGCTTTGCAGATGGTGTCTTTGGGGTTGAGATACCCATCCTGGAGCTGAGAGACCTGAGTGGGGTGAAGGACCTAATGGGCCAATCCGTGTCGCCGAAGCATGAAATCACTCGACCAGGAAAGAACTCTGCAAGGAATCCAGCCGGCAGCATCACTGCGGATATATATTCAGAGCACCGACGAATGATGGGTTCACGAGGCGCCCGAACTTCAAGGGCGCGGCAGCATCCGTTTAGAAAACAGTAGTTCAGAATTGCCGTTCGGTTTTCAAACGGTGTATTTCTAAATCTTCCAACGATCCTCTACAAAGAACCGAGAGAGAGAGGAGAGAGAGAGAGGAGATAGAGAGGAGAGAGACAGGACAATCACGTCAGTACAGAGAGAGATGACGTCAATTCACAGAGATAGACATATGACGTCAGTACAGAGGGAGAGAGATATGACTTCAATTCACAGAGATAGACATATGACGTCAGTACAGAGAGAGATATGACGTCAATTCACAGAGATAAACATATGACGTCAGTACAGAAAGAGAGAGAGGCATATGACGTCAGTACAGAGGGAGAGAGATATGATGTCAATTCACAGCGATAGACATATGACGTCAGTACAGAGAGAGAGATATGACTTCAATTCACAGAGATAGACATATGACGTCAATACAGAGAGAGATATGACGTCAATTCACAGAGATAAACATATGACGTCAGTACAGAGAGAGAGATATGATGTCAATTCACAGAGATAGACATATGACGTCAGTACAGAAAGAGAGAGATATATGACGTCAGTACAGAGAGAGAGAGATATATGACGTCAGTACAGAGCGAGAGAGATATGATGTAAATTCACAGAGATAGACATATGACGTCAGTACAGGGAGAGAGAGAGACATATGACGTCAGTACAGAGAGAGATATGACGTCAATTCACAGAGATAGACATATGACGTCAGTACAGAAAGAGAGAGATATATGACGTCAGTACAGAGCGAGAGAGAAATGATATCACCAATATATTAAAAGCATTGTTAAGTTTTATCAGGTTGCGATTAGATTCATGTATCAGGAGCACAGAAAATTTGTTAAACCATGTTCATTGAAGGTTGTATTTTTAATGCCGTAAACTCTAGTAGGTCGCTTAAACGAAACAGTGTCAAAATTGTTTCTCTCTTTAATCTAATTCCCCTTTAAGTTAATATTTACGACATTTACCAGACGAATCGAATAACTAAAAGCGCACAACATTACAACAGATCTCGAGTTTCCTAGTCTTTCTGTTGACTTCCGTTTTTTTTAAAGAAGTCTTCTGTGTTGATGCATAAGCCGTGTGGAAGCTGTGCAAAGATGTAGCTGTTAGAAGATGCTATGTAAAACCCTGCGGAATCAGTAGAAACGATATTTTTAACCATGATATAGTATTTTCTTCAATTTTAATCCTTTCCAGCTATCTGCATCCACTCTCTCAAAGCCACCATCTTGAGCTTCCGACATTACTTCGCTTGACCGAGTCAGGAAAGAACAGGCTCTTCGTTTATCGTTAATAAGCTGGCCGTCGTCGCAGCCGACGGTGTCACGCGACTTAGCCCGGTAATAGACGAGATCTGCCGAGAGAGAGAGAGAGAGAAGAAACGACGGCGGCATCTTCCTCTCCACATTAAGCGATGGCTGGAGATCTCGCAGTGAGTGCAGTCGGAATAAAAGCGGAAAATAAAAGGATTTTTCTTCTTCTTCTTATCAAAGTGGCCAGTAAAAAAAAAAGAGCATGAGGCGATTCGCTTACATCAGGAAGTTACTTTGCTTAATTAAACTTCCCCGGATCTACGCAGAAGCCAATCACCAGCGTGAAGTAAGAAAGTTCGCCTTTACTGGCGGTTGCCCTTTCATCTGGTTCCTTCGCGCTTTTGATTATCAGAAACAATTTCAGCAGCCGCGTGGGACATCACCGAAAAGAAAGAGGAGAAACAGCGGTCACTCTACCAGAAAAGTAATTTTGAGAATTTGAAGAATATAAATTAATGAGATTATCCATTAGTAGATGAACAACCAGAAATAGTCTAGGAGTAGTGTGGCATTTATGGGATTGTTAATAAACCTGAATCTTACGATATAGATCGATTTTACAAGTGTTTACTGTCTATCAGATTTACTGCCTTGGTAAAGCGACATAAAGACATTGTTTGCATGTCATTTACTGACGCACTAGAGACACCTCTTATGTTCGAGTTTATAGGTTTTGACAAACTGCTGCAAGAAAGTTATACTTCAAACAGATTTTAAGTAAAAATCATATGATTTTTAACTGTTATTGTTTGAAAAAAGGTGTCTTGGCTTTCCGTCATGGAAGTAACCTCTTTTTTACGACCACAGTATATAGTGCATAAATATAATATTATACTTAAACTATAGTGCACAGTGTGTGCGTGTGTGTAAGAATTTGCTTTGATTATTAAAATGCAGATAAAATATTTAAGTTCAGGCAAATGAATATGATTATCCAAGTACATTTCGCAGTCCACATGATTTCCCATATTTAATGAGTTTTCAAAATCCAATTTTTAAAATTGTGCGGACTTTTAACTAACATGTTGGAGTAGAGAGAGAGAGAGAGACGATGATGTCAGTACAGAGAGAGATATGACGTCAATACAGAGAGAGAGACGATGATGTCAGAACAGAGAGAGATGACGTAATTACAGTGATATGACGTCAGTACAGAGAGAGAGACGATGATGTCAGAACAGAGAGAGATGACGTAATTACAGTGATATGACGTCAGTACAGAGAGAGAGACGATGATGTCAGAACAGAGAGAGATGACGTAATTACAGTGATATGACGTCAGTACAGAGAGAGACGATGATGTCAGAACAGAGAGAGATGACGTAATTACAGTGATATGACGTCAGTACAGAGAGAGAGACGATGATGTCAGAACAGAGAGAGATGACGTAATTACAGTGATATGACGTCAGTACAGAGAGAGAGAATATCGATTCCGTGCCGTGTCATTATGTTTGTCACTTGGTATCATACAATATTTACTATTTCCGGCTCCCATAACTTTCTCTCTTTTTTTGTCTAAATTCCTTCAAATTTGGATTTATAGCCTGACGATAACCACGTTATCAAACATTTCTTATCGTCTTTATGAAAGTAAACCTTTGGATAACTAATGTAGATCCAGAATCATTTGCTCCAAGGATTAACGTCATGAGATGAAACAAGTAGAAATGTGGAGAGTCGTTATACACGGCGTTCAGACGACTGGCGTTTGCAGATAGGACATAAATACTCAGCTCCGATAAACGTTCAAAGAGAAAACAAAGTGTTTACGCATATTGGGTTACCGTGGCAACTATGCAGATGAAAAGTCGCGACTCCACGTAGCCTCGGTTGAATGTCAAGGAGATCGCGTAACTTTCCTTTCAACTTGGTTTGAAATGCCAGATTGGAGCGTTTTCCGAAAGGCCCCTTAGGTGATCCAAAACGCCTTGTTTTTGCTTTCCACGCGCGTACACGTGAAGAAAGCCATCGGGGGATAATCCAAGAAAATGTAATCCTTATCCATACGATTCTTAGATTTACCAACCAACACCCACTGGCCGGTTATGTGTTCCAGTCGTTGGCAGTTTAGTTTATAATCACGACGCCTGATAACGGTTACTGTACATAGTTGGAAAAAGTGGTCCCCGCCCACCACTTATTTTGAACCCCTATTAGGTCTTCCCTCATACCTTTGGAATCCAATCTTGGTCGCAGCTCAGCTACTTCTCGCTCTTCTGTGCCAGTCCGCGTGTGTTTAGGCTTTTCTATCACAAAGGGCTCAACTAGGGATCTCTTGCGTACTCGTGGTGAAGGTTCGGTGGATAACTTTTGGTCGGCTCGCACCCCGATCACTGCTCGAGAGCCCCCTTTACTTGCTGGGCTAGACGGCCAACGCCTGCTCCGCCGTCTACCTTACTGCTGTCAGGTGTCCTCAGACACTAAAGGAAAGAGAGAAAAAGAGTTAGTAGATACGAGATTTTCTTTCTCGTTTGCGAGGAAAGCTGCCTGTTCCAAACAGGAAATTAAGAAAAGAATTGAGAATGAACTTCTTTACTAATTTCAGATGTTGCGTTAATGAAAAAGTTTACATCGTAGAGTGTTAGGGCCATGAACCTATTAATCCAGGTGTGTTCCGATCTCTTCTGAAACTTCTTTTTTCTAAACGTATTTACCTTTAGAATTTTGGTGCGGTCAAATGCAAATTGTTGCCATATACACTACTTACTGGCCATCATTTATTTACAATAATTTATTAGTCTCTGAGAGCTCTCGAGCGCGCTCTCTCTCTCTCTCCTCTCTTCTCGCTCTCTCGAGAGCGACAAGAAAGAGAGCAAGCAGCTCGAGCTCTCTCTCTCTCGAGGCTCTCTCTCTCTCGAGAGCAGAAATCTCTCTCTAGAGAGACGCTCTCTCGAGACTCGTCGAGATAGAGAGAGCTCTCTCGTAGTCTCAAACTCTCTCAGCGAGCATCTCTCTCTCTCAGAGAGCTCTTCTCTCTCCTCTCTCTCTCTCTCTCTCGATCTCTCTCTCTCAATCTCGAAATCTCTCTCCTCGCAGCGCTCTCTCGCTCTCTCTCTCCATACGTCTCTAGCCTCCATCTCTCTCTACATCGCTCTCTCTCTCTCTCTCGACCTAGAGTCTCTCTCTCTCTCTCTCTCTCTCTCTCTCCGGTGTGTGTGGTGTGTGTGTCTCTGTCTCACCATCTCTCTCTCTCTCCTCTCTCTCTCTCTCTCTCTCACCTCCATCTCTCCATCCTCTCTCTCTCTCGCAATATAACAACATTTTTATGCGTCTTATGATTGTAGAATTTGACTTCTAACGTGAACCAGGATATTCCGGGGATGGTCTCCAAAGGTCAGCTTGACAAGACAGCGTAGTTGTGATTGGATATCTTAACTATGCAGTTTGTATTATTATTATTATTATTATTATTATTATTATTTATTATTATTATTATATTATTATTATTAGTTAGTAGTAGTAATAGTAGTAGATTGTTCTAACAACAGGCACTTGGTCAGAGTGCGATGCGATTTGATTCGCCACGAGCCCCTCGCACCGCCCTTTTGTTTCGGGTCGCAGCTGGTCAGGTCTTGAAATAACCGAAGACGGGAAAGCTTCCTTTCTGTCACCTTTCAACTTTTCTTTCTTTTAATTTCTATTTCCGACACGCATGAATGAACTTGCAATGAGATCTTTAATTAGCCTCGATTTCGGCTCACGCGGCAAAAGGCAGAGAGTCTCTGGTCGGACGATTACTTGACGGTGTCACCCGACGAACGTTCCTCGCCCAAATGAGCTCCGGTTCTCCATTTTTTTCTTCGTTTCTTGTTTGAATTTTTGAATTCGCTTGTAACTAAATTGAATAGAAATGGTTTAGGGGGTGGGGAAGCAGATTATCGATGCAAATCCGTTTACGCGCTAGCTAAAAACGACTTATCTCTGCCGCTGTCGAGACATTCGAAAAGAGGAAATGAAGTAATTAAACGAAACGAACGCCCCGTAGCTGAAAATTTATAATTCATCGATTAAAATCTTTTTGTTTGGTTCTTTGTTTTTTCTCTTCTTTTTTTTCCAATTTCTTTTGGACACAAAACGTAGAAAATACGATGATTTATTTAAAAAAAAAAAACAAGAAAGAAGGAGAAAATATCTATTGAGGTCGTCTATTCGTTTCGGCTATCGGGCTCTCTGACTAAATGGAAGAATTTGCGTTCGGGAAATTGGATTATTAATCATAGCGAGGTGACTCGCCATCTCTTCATCACTACAGGGGCATATTTTTTTTTCCCTTCTTCCTTAGTGGAATAACCGAAGGATACCAGGACGCGATTATTAATATTAGATCGTTATTCATGTCATGTCTGACAGACTAGTAGTCAGTACGGGAAGACGAGTCAACGGTTTCTTTCCTCTTCTGCTGCTCCACTCCAATTTTCGTATCGCCGCCCCCGCCCCCTGATTCCGATCTAATCACGTCATCATCCGCGCGCCCTTGTTTTAGCTCTGTCTTGGAAGGGAAGGCGGCTTCAAGCTCAGAGAGACCGACCGAGTGCCTGTTTTGGTGTAAAACCGTCTCTACGCCGACGCCATTGCATGTGAAGGGTTGCAGTTTAAAGAGGTCATTGACCGATGTCGCTCCTGTCCGCGATCAGCTGGGAAACTGGAGGTACCAAAAAAAAAACACACACACACACACATCGCGGACTGGTTGCAGCCATGAAGGACCTCAAACCCCAATCGTCGACATTTTCTGAGGGGCGGGGTAGTCCAGTGGTTAGTTAGGCGTATCAAACCTCTCCGAGATGGTTTCCTCTCGCTATACTTCCGCCAGCAGCCGGCGGCCAGCCCCACCCCAGTGTAATCTAGTATAGATTTTCGGCGGGTTGCTTGGGTCTGGACGCTTTCCAGCTTGGGCTTAGCTTCTGGTGTCAGTCTCAGGAAATTTCCACATAAAGATTGGTACTACGAGAATTATAAGAAATTGAAGTTATCGCCCCTTGCATCCCGAAGGTCAAAAATATTTTAAAAGCCCCCGAGACTTGGCTTTCTGTTCTCTAAAATTTTTTATCCTCTTGGTAATCCATTTTTTTCGTATTGGAAAGTTTGATCCTGATTCGATCTTAGTGGTCAAGCAAAAGGCTTCAGCAAAAAAATATATATGATATTTCTTTCTTATTGATTTATAGGAATGTGATCAGACTGGCTGCATAGAGACGTGGCTCGTCTTGGTGTTGGGTTAATGATAGAATGGGAAAGGAAACCAATAACCCTGACAGGATGGACCATATATGGTGTACGAATGGTAAGTACGCAAATTAGTGACAGTCATAGAAGAAAAATTATTCATAAGCAGAGGAGCAGAAGAAGACCATTTATTCAACAGAATTTTTACAGGAGCCAGTCGATGTCCTGACTTTAGTTACGCTAAATCTCTGCCTGCCCACGCTGCCACACACTCGTTTATGTTCCTCACATCTAGACAAACAAGAGACGAACTTCTCCTGTGTTGTCTCATCAAAGTACGGGAAGCTAGAGTTCCGACATTTATGTGTGTGAGCTACTCGAGATCTCCGGTAAGGATTCTGACCTTAAACCGAAAGTCATGTCTGCCTGTAAGGTTAGATTTAAAGGAAACCCATTGATAACATTTGAAGAAATAACCAGAAAATGTTACTCTGGCAAATTATTTCTGCAGCCGAACATTTTGAATACCTGAAGAAGGTATCAGAAGATAAATGAATTTTCTGCAGACAGTTCCTACCTGGTTTTCAATGAATTTTGAAGGGTAACCCTTTGCCTTTATGGTTCGTTTGCTTGTCACTCTTTCACGGCCGAACCGTAGCACCCAGAGTCATCAAATTTTGGGTGCTTCAGAATATCTGTTTAAGCTGCCGGAAGTTGTCTTAAAGCCATTTTTTTTCCTTCTCCCGTGCAGGGTCGGGTGATATCCAAGCTGGTTTTTAATAAAGAAATCGCAGCGCCATGTACCAGAACGAAAACTGGGAGTTCTTCTGGAATATTTACTGAGTAGCTGTGTTTAATTTTTGGGGTATTCAGAGCTGTTCGTATAAAATTCCAATGAATGTATAGAGCATATCAATAGACGGAGCCCCATGTTAAAAGTTACAGATGCCGTGTAAAGTGTGGACGCTTTACCTTATACAAAGCATGGTCTAGTGATAACAGAACAGAGTTCTTAAAAGAAGGCAAGAATTCTTCATTACTTTTCTGGCTTTCACTTTATTCATCTATATATATTTTTTTTTTTCTTAATTTATTCAAGGTCGCCCCCTTAATTGATTAATAATCAAGGTATCAAAATGGAAAAAGTAGATTCCCACCAGAAATTATTGGCTCGTGCGCATGAATGGGTTAATACCAGTGTGTGTGTGTGTGTTTCTTTTCTTTCTTTTGGGTAAGTATTTTTATTTTGCTTACTTTAATGGCAGATGCTTCACAAACAAGGATGATGTATAGCCAGTGATAATTAAGTAGCCTGCTCGTCCGATATTTTCAGCGAGCGACTAATGACCTCGTGCTCCCGTCTATCGAAAACCGGAATCAGCAGAAGATTTGTCTCATATAAATTTCCAAAAGCACCGCAAAGCCGCCGTGTTCCGTTTAAACTGGATAAACGTAAAAGCACAGCTATAACATCTCCTCCTGGCCCTTCATCGCCATTTTTCTTCTTCTTCTTCTTCTTCCAAGCAGCTGTCTTTCGTACAGGGTATCGAGGTAAATAAACACATCAGACTCCTCCTTTTGTATTTTTAGTCATCTATCGACTTTTACGAGGAGCTGAGTATCAGTCCACCTCAGTCTGGGCTAGTGAAGAGGACGGATAGATTGGTGTATCATGATGAAGAATAAATTGTCTCGTCGCTTGTAAAACATCTATCAGGACGAATTAAGGCGAGCGAGACGAGGTTAGCCAACCCACGTGAATTCATTGACTCTTCGTTCTTGTTTTAGAATATTGAGAAGACAGGCATCACATTTTCGGTCCGGTCAGGATATCAGGATTTTTTTTAAAAAAAAAAAGAAAAAAAATCTGCTAAGTTTTGCTAATGCTTCATATTAAAGTATCGAACGGGGAAAAAAAAAACCTATCGATTGTGTGAGACGTTTATATTTTCGTCTCCTCGTTTCCGGAAACGCCGCCATGACAAATCGATGCGAGAAAAACTGATTATCTACACTGTAAAAAAAGAGAGGGAGAGAGAGAGGAGAGGAGAGAGAGAGAGGAACGGGAGATTAGCGCTGTAATTAACCTCAGAGTAGCAGATCGATGCTGGTGGATGTCGGGCAGGTCGGATGAGATGCTGAGGCCCACCGCTGCATCCGGTACAGTTGCGCGGAAAGGGGTTAAAAAACGCCAAAAAACTTCCTTTTGCCAGAATTCTCCATCTGCAGACGTGGAAGGGAGCTGACGCGACCGAACTTTGCCCCCGGTGCATGCGCCGAGCTGAGTCGGTCCCGACAGGGATTCGAACCGGGGCTTTCAACCTTAGCTAAAGTAACCACTGGACTACCACGCCTGAAGGAGAATTGTTTTTGATGGAGTGAAGTGTATCGCTGGTCGTCCGTCTGTCTTATATAACCGCCTTGCTGCTGTCCACGCTCGCGGGAAACAAGTCACCGCCGTCCATCCAGTGGGCACAACGCTGCGGCGTCGTTAGCCGGCTTCTGTGAGGCTGAAACAAGAGTCGACCGGAAGATGCCGCACCACGTGACACGTTCTGATGCTAGATCAACGGGCGAGCGATGGCGCGCGCCATCTTTGCCGGGACGCCTGTAGAGCGTCAGGGTTCATGGAATCCTTCCGTACACCAAGGGGCCAACTAGCGCAGAGGCGTGACAAAGGAGGGCGCGGCGGTCGGAGGCCGACTGTTGGAGCCGAGAACCTATGCGCCAAGCTAATCCACTGCCATATTTAATAACAGCAGAAAATGAATTTTTAAAATCGTATTTGTTATAAAATACCCACGTTGTTTTCCCTATCAGCTGTTGACCATTAATTCAATGCATAGAATTAAGTAACACATCTGTTCATCGTAATAGCATCGCACCCACTGGTTCTCGTTTCAATGTCCCTAGTAAAACTGACCAGTCAATTTGGCCCACCCGGTAACTTGAAATGTTTTTATGCATATTTTTAACATGAATTACTTGTAAATCTGGTAAAATTGTTTTCATTCCATCAGTATTTAGTGACAAACATGACAAAGAAAAATTACAAAAAAAAAAAATAATAATAATTGGAAATTAAAGCAACAAAGAGTTAAAATGACAAAGGTTTGTCTTTCGTTAATGTTCTGACCGGTAACCTTCATTGACCGCTGTCGCCTAATGTTCTGACCGGTGGTAACCTTCATTGACCGCTGTCGCACTATCTGGCATTGGATTTGAAACGAAAGAATTCTCAGATCAGTTTTCAAACCAACGAGTTTTTTTGTTCTTCTATTAGGAGAGGATCTTTCTTCGATCTATGACATGGGCCTCGTCTTGTGATGATTTTTCTTAGCAGATTCCACAAAATCTGATTTTAAAAGATCCAGGTACCAATTTGTGTTCACCGATGTTTCCTTTTGGTAGGATTAGTAGATTCCCTTTGTTATTAGTCGAGTAACGGCCCAGATATGGACACTTTTTAGAGATTTATGATTTGCTAAAATAGAGTTTGGTTTAAATATTTAACCTAATTTTCTTCAGACTCTTAAAGCATCACGATTACCAAAAAGATTAAAATGAACTTCCATCTGCAAATATCACTTTCGGTTTAACCCTTTACTTGACGGTTTCGGTTTATCTTACATAACTGAAGTTCATTCTGTCATTACATGGCAAAACGTTCTTCTGACTTGAAGCCCCATCCTTACCCAATATTTCCTAACGGATCCATCCAATTATTGTTCTGGCAGTACTTTCTTTCAGTATTCTAGTTAACGTTCCCACGTGAAGAAGATCTACACTTTTCTCGAAGCCTTGCGAACACCGACATCTTACCCTTGGCGACCGGTCTTTAATTCTCAATCCGCTCTTTTCTCTTATGAGATGTGCAGTTTTCTTATTCACTTCAATAAACCTTCCGACAGTTCTTGTTTGAATACAAAGGTTTCTCGACAATTTCTGGACGCATCGGGTCCCATTTCGATTCGTGTTGCGCCCTTCCTGTCCGCCGCACTCACTTTCACAACTAAGGGTAATAATACCTTGTGGGAGGCTGGAAGCTTGCTTCAGCCTTGACCGAAAATTCCGATTCGTAGATGGTTATTTCTACGCGTTTAAACGTCATGGAGAATTTCCTAAAAAAAAAAAAAATCTTCTTTTAGACAGAAAGAAAAGTTTTGAAAATTTTCCAGATCATAACAAAAACGAAAATTAGGCATAATCTGGAATATACCTAAACATTTTAGAATACTCTGGTTGATGCACTGTTTTATTGTTGCATATAACACATTTCCAACGTATTTGGTGTTGTTTTTGTTTTACAATTTTTAAAATTAATATGAACGAGGGGGTCCCATTGTTGGACATTTGTTGTGCATTTAGGGTAAAAACTTTATGTCTAAATTGAAAGTAAAAATACGTAAAATGAGTGGGCCAAAGTGGCTAAGAGAGAGAGAGAGAGAGAGAGAGAGAGAGAGAGAGAGAGAGGGGACCTGAGTAAGAGATATGACGTCAGTAGAGAGATGACATCAGTACAGAGACATGACGTCAGTAGAGAGAGATGACATCAGTACAGAGAGACGTGACGTCAGTAGAGAGATGACATCAGTACAGAGACATGACGTCAGTAGAGAGATGACATCAGTACAGAGAGACATGACATCAGTACAGAGAGACATGACGTCAGTAGAGAGATGACATCAGTACAGAGACATGACGTCAGTAGAGAGATGACATCAGTACAGAGAGACATGACATCAGTACAGAGAGACATGACGTCAGTAGAGAGATGACATCAGTACAGAGACATGACGTCAGTAGAGAGATGACATCAGTACAGAGAGACATGACATCAGTACAGAGAGACATGACGTCAGTAGAGAGATGACATCAGTACAGAGACATGACGTCAGTAGAGAGATGACATCAGTACAGAGACATGACGTCAGTAGAGAGAGATGACATCAGTACAGAGAGACATGACGTCAGTAGAGAGATGACATCAGTACAGAGAGACATGACTCACTAGAGAGAAAGAGAGCGTTGAAATTCGTGCAACCTCGAGATTTTCGTATTTCAGTGCAAAATATCGGCGAAATGATTTTGTTGACTAGATAGACGAATAGCCAAACCAATCTGGTGAAGAACTTTCCCCGAGGACTGTCGAAATGACAGCAGTCTTCGGATATAATTGTCCTTGTTTGACCTGTACTGCCTTGAATATTCCGACCGAACAAATTATTATTAATGCCAATCACTCGACAAGACAACTAAATAAATAATTAAAATTTATTTAGAAAAAAATATATCAATTGATAAAGTGTCAAAAACTGGCACTAAATAATTTTGCTTGCAAACCCCACCTCCCAGTGTGTATCGATGTATGAACCTGATTAGACAATTCCGTCAGTGCCAATTCGATCTCAGCAAGTGTCAAAATGTCTAAATAAAGGCGGAAAACGTCAGATTTGCTATTTAAGAGATTTTTTTAAATGGCTACAGTCTCTGCTCATATCCATGCCGATGCTTAATCGCGGTATTCTTCTCTGCTTTTCGTGTGGAATATATGCCAGAGAATTTAGATAATTCGATTATTGCAAGTGCTGCAGTGAAATTAAGTATCTCAAATTAATTTAAAAAAAAAAACATTATTGAAGGAACCTGTAATTTCATTCATATAAAATATGATGATATCTCTACTCACCAACATCAACAACACATCACTGTTGCCCCAGATAGGCAGCACGGTCTATTATAGTACGGTGAGACATAGCTACTTTGAAATGCTTGTCGTTACATTTCAAGAGGGGAAATAGTAATATTGAGGACAAACTAACTCAGGCAAGAAAGCCGTCATCTACTGTAACGCCTGCCAACAGAATGTATTTAGATAAGCTGATTTGAACAGTTTGTATTTTTTGGTGCTTCTACGACATATTATGTTCTGTGTGAATAAGTGCTACAGAATTTCCGGGAAAAAAAGTTAGTATTTTTATTTTTGGTACTTAATTAGATCTGCTTATCTTTCCTGCAGGCCCCATCCCATACCGCATAGGGAAATTAGATGTCTTTCGCGTGCGGAGGAAAGGTGTGAAGTGGGAAAACTACCACCTACCCGGATAAGTGTTGAGCGCTTACCCTGACCTATGGAGAGGCGCTGAGAAGTTTCATACCTTTACTGAATCAGTAGCGCGTCCAGTCACACCTATTTACTCTTACTTCTGTTCCGTTCGATTCTTAGAACTGATTGGCTGGGTGAATAATGCCTAGAACAATACGGACGTTTAGCCTTTATCAGATTTAAGATACACAGTCCAGAAAATTCATCCACAAGTAGATTTCCGCTGGTTTAATTTCGACAGTTATTGTCCCGGACCAAAGTTCGGTTGTATGGGAACCCGTCTTACAGTCACCGTACTGAACTTTAAACGGTTAGTCAATGCTGTCTCTACCAAACTGTTACCGACACCCAGAACCCTGACCTCTGACCGACGAGCGTTTCTATCCTCGCTCATAAGCCAGAGGGGGGGGTCTCTCTCCATTGTGACAGGGTCAGCTCCGGTGAGAGGCGAACATACAAAAACACATGCAAAAGTTTTCTTTTCCCGAGTTCTCCGAGCCCCCCCCCCTCTGCCCTATTTTCCCCGGCGACCCAGATCCTCCCCCTGTGGAAGAATACCGGCTTGGTACAGAAACCGTTCAGCCGCCGCCCCATCCCCACGCCAACCACCTGATTTAAGCCCTTTCTATTAATTCAGTGACGATGTCAGCTCCAAAACTTTTCGGTTCAGTCTCCGGTGAATCTGGAAACTCCGGGTGCCTCCCTTCACAGGAAATCGCATGGCTATTTGTTGTTCCAGAAGAACGCTCAAAACTGCTGCCTGCCATTTTGAATTACTGTTGACGCAAAGCATTGTGGGATATCACGCTAACCCCGCGTCTGGGAAACACGTCCACCAACACGTGACAGACGGTAAACCGAACGTGGATTTTTAAAGAACCGATTTTTAAAAAAAAAAAAAAAATGCCTCCCTTTTTATTTAAGTTCAGCGTATTTTGAATTAATTAAAAATTACCACTTATATCTTAAATTTTTAATTTGCTAAACGTTAGATGGCTGCGTAGATTTTGTTCTTTTTTATATTTCAGGTTTACAACAGATTCACTGAGACACACGCGGAGAGGGTTGGCGATCGTGCTACCATCGGGAACGGCGTTCCTCGTTCATGCAGATGATGCACCTTTAATTGGTCTATGACAAGTGGAGGGCTGATAAGACTGGCGGTTGACGATACCCGTAAGGCTCACACGCGCCCAGGTGTTTTTAATTAGCCGCGGCTATTACTAAACGAGTTCTCAGTACGCAGCACCGCCGAACCTGCTTAACTCACTAGATGTAAACTTTGCCTACCTGCATTTTAAAGAACTCTTATCTCTGTCTCCAATTTCGTTTAGCATTCATTCATTTTCTTCCTCCCGGCCGGTCTATTGTTATGAGGCCGCCATTCATCAATGTCGAGTACCTCGACAACTTCCAGCCATTGTTCCAGTATCGTTCTTTCCCGAAAACATCTTGAGTCCGACGAGTCGCACTGCGTCAAGAAACAGCCGCCGGAAATCTTATAAAAATAATTTAGAGAACTTATTTAACTTAACTTTAATTATATCCCGGTTGTTTGTTGTTGTTTGACTTAACCGTGTTAGCTCGATATCGGTGTGGTACGCAGTAAGAATCTTCTGAAAGGATTATTAGCTAATGAGTCGTATAAACGGTGAGAATCCACAGACAATAGCCGATGGCGCTTTTACACGGTCGTAAGAAACGCGTCGGAGCAGCCGGATGAATGCATCCGCTTGAACGACGCCATTCAACAGCTAAGGAACGAACTAGGTTAGCATAAAGGACAGGGCTGGAACAAAACCGTCAGACTCCACTGTTTGTTTTCTTTCTTTTTTTAGCGTTCTATCGCGAGCTGGCAGCTTTAAAACACTCTTTTGGTAAAAACCTACTGTCGACGTCGATTTGGTTGTTATCAGTTCATAGCCTGTTCTCTTTCCTCGCTTTTAGCGGAAGAAGAGCTGCGAGTTTCGAGCTTTCGAAAAGCTGGCCCGCCGCCAAGTTTTGTTTGGTAAACGTTACCCCGAACCCGAACTGTCGATGTGACAAAAAAAAAAAAAAAGGGGTAAATAAAAGGGGACTATTTAAAAAAAAAAAAACACAAAAAACAGACTGGGCTGTTGTCGATCGGTAGGAGGCTGGAAGAGAAAGAAAATCGTCATTGCTTCATTTTTGTTTCGTTGTGTAAACATCGCGTGAACTTGATGTTTTTTGCCCGTTTATGTCTATCATTAAATGTGAAGTAAAAATGTTCTTTTCCATCCGGCGATTTTCTCTTCCCGACGTCATATCTCTTTTTACTGACGTCATATCTCTCTCCTGACGTCATATCTCTCTACTGACATCATATCTCTCTACTGACGTCATATCTCTCTACTGACATCATATCTCTCTTTACTGTCGTCATATCTCTCTGCTTATGTCATATCTCTCTCCTGACGTCATATCCCTCTACTGACATCATATCTCTCTTTACTGTCGTCATATCTCTCTGCTTATGTCATATCTCTCTCGTGACGTCATATCTCTCTACTGTCGTCATATCTCTCTGCTTACGTCATATCTCTCTCCTGACGTCATATCTCTCTACTGACATCATATCTCTCTTTACTGACGTCATCTCTCTCTCTCTCTCTCTCTCTCTCTCTCTCTCTCCTCTCTCTCTCTCTCTCTCCAGCCGGGAAAAGAAAAAAAAAGCAAAAAAAAACAAAAAAACACATAAATGTTTCCAATATCTGAAACGAAAGTTTCCGCAACGCAACCTTAACTAAAAACAGGAGAATTTTTTACTTAATTAGTCAGCAAGTTCAAGGTAACGATTTCGGCAGAAGTCGGCAATGATGGCCGTGCCGACGATGGTGCAGGAGTCCAACCCCGAAACGTGAAACACTTGAGAAGACTGCGGCCCAAGAACCCAGATACTAATCCACCGTGCTATTACTACACTTCAGTACTGAAGATGTCCGACGTCTTGTTCGATGGTCCTTGGCCAACGGAAAACAGTCTCTGATATGCTCTAGATATTAATAAAGGGAACACCGAGAAAGCGTTAGGGGCACCTGTAAGGTATCACGGCGATTTTCTGCTAATGCGTACTCACCGAAAACTTCTCCAACGCTATCTAGACAACAGATTATAGGGAGTTAAAGTATAGATGGCATATGCTACTTCACCATGATAAAGCTTTCAAAGTTACGCTTCCAGTCTCAAAGAAATAAACCACGGCAATAACTCAAATCGAAACCACTGCCTAAGCAAAATAACCGCGGTTATAATATGAACTTCGATAAATGTCCACCAGTGATCATAATATACGATTGCATTTCTTCTTCTTGTAAGCGTTCTCAAAGGTTAAAAATTAAAAGCCGGCGTGATTTCACACCGACAGAGAAGTATGAGGAAAGATGGGGCAGCGGGCTGGCGCGATCGCTGGCTTGTACAGTCCAAAAAACAGAACTTCCAACTGAAGCATTAGCCTATTTTCACTCGAAAAACAATCGACCTTCTCGGAACTAAACCCAGATGATGGCGACAAGAGAAGATCTTCGAAAGGTAGGTTCATCTGTTAGTGGCGCCACTATTAAGTAAAACCCGGAACAACACAGCTGCTTACTCATCACCAATAATAAAGATCCACTCTCCCTTCATGGGGAGTGAAATCCGCCGTTTCCTCAAGATCTATTTCTATGCCACCTGTTAATTCCGTAAATATGCAGGTCGACATATAATTGTGGAAGGCAGCGTAGGTATCTGCCTGTAATTGCCTAGCCACACCTACCGAAGATCTTATTTTTCAGCCTTAGTATGTAAAATAAATAAATAAATAAATAAATAAATAACACGCACGCGGATGAAAAGGGAAATTAGGGTGTCCGTTCTCTTACCAAAAAAGGCAAATATCAAGCAATGTAAGTTTTCAGCATTCCAGAAGACGTAACTCTTATAAGTACACTGTGCGTGACATTCTCACTGGTCCTGTCCGATTTATCATGACGCACCTCAGTTTCCCTTTTAGCCGGATTTATCCGTGGGATTTTTTCTCCTTTCTAACGTCAGCCTAATCCCTGCGAAGCTCGTTCTTCCCTGCGCGATAAATGGTAGGAAGGAAAATATTTTCTTTTTTTTTTCTCCTCACCTGCTGACGGTCTTAGCTTCGAGCCCAGCCATACATTTCCAACTTGTCACTTTTAACACGTACTTTCTTTCGGGCGATAAATATCTGTCCCTCCCTCCTCCCCCAACAACCAAAGACGTTTTCCAAGCTGAAGGCTATTGCATTTCGCTCCAGCTTTAATATTGTGATCGCGATTAACGATCCCTTGGTCAAAGGCAGAGAGAATATAGACATCCATCAATTAAGACAAGATCTGTTCTTCTACGCCACTGCCTCGTGCTTGGCGGTCGGTGTCGAACAGCCGCGTCGACCTTTCTCCAGACCGATTTGCGTTCAGCGGATTGAGGTAACCAGTCTGAACCGTCCGTCTTGTATCGGGCAAGGTGGCGGCCTTTAGCCCCACCCGCTTGGTCGATGTAGGAACACACCCCCCCCCCATGGACTTCATCGATTAAGTTAACTTGATGCTTTAACAGCTTGAGGGACTTTTTGGCAGTCGCAGACAACCCCTTTTAACTGAGTTGTCTGGCGTCTCCTGTGTGTTTCTTTGTTGTTCTTGCAAGCGCAGACCAAAGACCCGACCCATGACCTCAATCTAAGAAGAAAAAAGCACCCGGCTGTCTGGACACGGGAAACTGCTAACCCAGTGCGTATCCGATGTTTTCCCAGATTCGAGAACACAAAACTTCCAACAAGATGAGCCCCTTATGGCAGCTGAAACCCTATCCCTAACAAACAAACTCAACCGAGGAAAATCAAAGAATCGCTAGCCAACATCGTTCATGCTAAAAAACTTGATCTGTGTCAGGAAATATTCTTTTAACTCATTTGCGTCCCTATTATTTAAATTACTTGCTCCGTCTTTAAGAAATATAGAACAAACATTTTTTTCGGCTGACAATCGAAGATCAAGTTTAAATTTTAAAAAAAAAAACATTTTTCTTTTTCTCTTACCCCCTTTAAAAGGTTGCAAAAGACAAGGGGCATGTAGAATTAACCTTATCCGTTTTCCTTTCGTGTTGTCTCGTCTTCGGTCTTTCAATCGATTGAGGAAAGGGACCCGTTTAGCGGTGTCCCGAGATGTCCCTTATGCTGCTAGGGGACGAGACAGAGGTGGCGTTTGTTGGGGAATCCAGCCAGAGGTCAGGGAGTATACGCTGCTCACTTCACACAGCTGTACCCACAATGGCCCCTGTGTGCGTGCGTGTGTTAGCCGTCCCCGGCTTGATATCCGATAGACTGTTGATTCTGGCAAGCTTTCAACTGTACTTAGAACGGGCGGAGGAGACTGCCAAGTCGTGACGCCACGATTGATCGCGGCAAGCCTGCCTTGCAGTTACCGGTACCACGTAAGTTCCGAGCAGTCACGTCCACGCCGTCGCCATTTTGACTTCCCAGTTAACGGATTAAACGAGACGATTGTGATTTTATAAAAAAAAAAATAAATAAAATAAATTTTTTAACTTCGTGCTGAACTATTAGAAATACAACCCCCCCCTTTTCTACGGATAATAAATCAAGATCTTTTTTAAAAAAAGCTTTATCGTTTCGCAAATGTTTCGCTAAAAGTTCCACCGAAATCTACCGGAATTTACCGACGTGAGCCCGACCAAATCCAGCTCACTGCCTACGCAAAGAAATTATACAGAAGTCGATGCGTTATAATAAGTCAGTAACGTTAATTACTTAATTATTTGAGAACTGTTTCTGTTTTTATAACGGTGGTTCAGTGGTAAAAGAACAATCACGTCACATTAGTGGAGACCGACGTCATTTTCGCTGTGATGAGGATAAAACATGGCTTCGGCGACATTGATCTACGGTTTACCACCCCCTCTATCGGTAGACGCTTTTACTACTGAAGTCACGGGGAAGCCGTTGTTTCGCGTCCAAATTCGCCAGTGAATGACGAGACAAGACGAGACGTGTTTTTCGAGCCATTTGTTGCGTCCGCACGGAATATTCTGGGTCGGACGCGCCAGTTTGTGATGGTTTAAAGAGCTGCAAAGGAAGGGAGCGAAATCACGTGACGTCGCAGTGGAAGGGGAGAGAACTTTCTTCCGGAAGGGCATTCATCGGCGGACTGGCGCTGCTGTGATTGCAGGGACCGCCTCAGACAACATCCGCTGCAGAAGATATTGGCCACCGAGGCTGATGCCCACACCTTTCTCTCTTTCAGCTCTCAACCTAGATATCCTTAATGACGCAAGTTACGTTAAAAGGTCCCCCCGCCCGGGCGCGGGGGCAGTGGAACGGTGGATCCCACCAGTAAACGAGCCATCTCGTTTTGTTCTGGCCGGAAATGTGGCGTCAGCATGCGAGATGCGCGATCATAAATCAGTAACTAAACGAAGGCGGACATGTTAACAGCTCCGTGTCCAACACCTCGATGTTTTTCTTAAAACATAAAACTAATTACTCCGATTACCTCCAACCAACAACAGTGCGCGCTGTATGTTAAAACACTGCAGGACTTTAATATTCTTTAATCTATCCACCGGTAAAATCTTCCTATTCCCCCCCCCCCGAAGACAAGCTATCTAGTTCCAAGGCCGAGATTCCGGGTGTAGCCGATCGCGCTGAATGATCTTGCTGATTACTCACGATGACTTGTCCTTCCCCATCTGAACGACTGCGACTGGCTTCACGGTGGAAAATTCTTATTTGTTTCCCGGTGGGCTAAAGAATTCAAATTTGTATTATTAAATACTTTTAGATCTGTTTCCACAATAATGGTTCTAAGCGGCCTTACATGTTTTTGTCTGCTACATGACTCAGATAGAAACTCTCGTTTTATAATCGATATTTCCCTCACACACACAAATGAATTTTTTATGGCACCGCTTCTATTTGCGGATGAACGGTGTGATAAATCGACACAATTTGCAGGCAGTGGAAGTAGATTATTAATGCATATACTTCTGGAGTTCCGTTAAGAAATTCGTGTAGGCGCAGCTGGTCGGATTTCCATCTGTTGTGGCTACTGCTCTGAGTTTTATTTAACGTTGTAGATCGGGTCTGGTCGTCTACAAAGGAATCCAACGACGAAATTTCTGTGTTGAAAGAAAGGAGAAAGAAAAGTTGACAAATACACTAACGCGCAAAAGTCGGGGGTGCTTATGTTGCATATAATCTGATGTTAATCTATCAAAATTCAATGTCTTATCCATTAATAAGTGGTAGGAACTCTATTAACGGTAACCATTATCAATATTATAGGATTATTGTGAGATAACTGATTTTGCTAAAGAGTGTCATAGAAAAGTCCAAAATTAAAGGAAAATTTTGAGGTAGTAAAAGTCGCATTGAGCTCAATTCCATTATTGCATTTATTAGAACAAAGTACCCATCATCGACCCCTGAGCCCTGATTGCGATTAAAGGTCATATCAATTATTAATAAAAAGACAACTGAAAATCATCATAATAAACGAATTATTTGCTTATAAAATGAGCAGCGTATTGAATATGATTGACTCCCTGTTTTCCGGAACCATAATGTAAAAGCCATCCTTGACATTTTTTTCCCCCTTGAAGCTGAGATCCAACTCTTCGAAGTCTTCTGGCGGAATTCTTTCTCTTCCTAGCGCCAGCCAGCATCGGACAACAATAAGTTATTCTGGCCAATTACGTCCAAACAGATAAATGCTTCAGAATTAGACATATAAGAAAAGAATTTATTGAATACGATTAAAACTAATCGATTTTCCTGGAAGTTGTACTTTTTAAAATTAGTTCTAACCGTTCACAGCAGTGAGGAGAATAACTAGAACAATTCATTAGCATGCCAGTTCTCTTTATCTAAACAATGCTTCATATAGTTGTGGTAAACCACAGGAGACTTTCTGGTAATAATTGTGTACACTGGCACCAGAAAAGGGTCTCTCTCTCTCTCTATCTCTCTCACGTCATCCTCTCTCTATCTCTCTCTCTCTCTCTCTCTCTCTCTCTCTCTCTCTCCTCGTCTCTCCTCTCCTCTCCGCTCTCTCCATCCTCTCTCTTCTCTCCTCTCCTCTCTCTCTCTCTCTCTCTCTCTCTGCATATTTTTTTTTATTTTATGTTGCTGTAATTTAAGATTTGGTTCTATGATGTGAAGCGTATATTTCGCTGTCTGAAATCGAATTATTTAATTCCCAGTGTGGAATTTCCGGTTTTTTTTTTTTAAGTTGTGTGAGGCGTGATAATTAATCCCGAAGCTTAGCTACGAAGGAGATTGGGATAGGATGATTTCGTGTTCGTGCACATACCCAGCCGACAGATGGCGCTTTAACCGCGACATCCTGGTGAAGCGCTGAAGATGGGCGCATGATGGTGCATCGGGTATTTATAAAGCACTTAAGGGTCTCTATGGCTTTAATAACTGTTTAACGACATCATGAGATGGAAAACGCAGATAAATTGTATTACAAAACCATGTACTTAGTTAAAAATGTTATTCGCGATTAAAACGGCTCAAAGGGCTTGGGGACACCCGTTACGGGTCGTATTGGTTTACCAGTTAGATGAAGAGTGAGAAACCGATCACGACTGTGGTAAAATTATATCTCCTCCGCTGGTGGGGTGTTCTGTCAGTAGAACAGTTAAGATGCTAGGTTTTGTAAATCGCAGGGCTGTTTATATATTTAAAAAAAAAAGACAGTTTCTAGTTCCCTTTTGTTTCTTGGAAGTAAAGAACGAGAAAAATTCTGTTCAACGTTATTGCTAAATATTCAGTCAGGTAGTTGGCCTAAGGTGAGGTCTTTCCTGGATGATTATCTAATTTGGGAACCGAGAAGCCAAACATTTCTTTTTATCCTTTGTTTGTTTGCTGTTTTTGGAAACCTTCTTAAAAATGAATCCGAAAAGGTCGTTTTTGCTTAGAGAGAGAGAGAGAGAGAGTGAAAAGGATGGAGATTAGAAGAGAGAGAAAGAGAGAGAGAGAGAGAGAGAGAGAGAGAGAGAGTGTGTGTGTGTGTGTGAAAGGATGGAGATTAAGAGAGAGAGAGAGAAGGATGGAGATTAGAAATAGAGAAAGAGAGATAGAAGAGAGAGATGGGTGTTTGTGTGTGAAGGATGGAGATTAAGAGAGAGAGAGAGAGAAGGATGGAGATTAGAAGAGAAGATATTCAGTAAAGGAGGAGATTAAGAGAGCGAAGAGAGAGATCGAGCGAGAGAGCGCTAGTTAGCTCGAGCTCGAGAGAGAGAGCGCTCGATCGTGAAAGATGGCTTAAAGAGAGCGCAGAGTGAAGGCTGAGCTTAAGAGAGAGCGAGAGAGAATTCTGGCTCTCGAAGAGAAATACTCCGTGCCGGCTGGCGCTTCTCGAGGAGCGAGCCTCTCGCGCGAGAGAGAACTGAAATTTAGAATTTGACTGTTTAAAGTTCTACTGGAATCCCTAGAACAGGGAGAGACATGTGCAAGTCTATTTAAAGGTACCCTCTTATAGCGCTCCGATTATTTAGAACGCTATAAGAGGGGTGCCTGTGCCAAGAAAGGACGCCAAGGATTAGATTGCCTAGTTGGAATATTCTTCTCTAAGGTGACATCTCTCAGTGAGGAATCTCAAAAAAATATTTTCGGTCAGCGGGGAGAAAGGGAGTGTTAGAGAGTGAATGTGGGTGGTATCTCCCACGTGATCATGAGTAAAATAGTGAACTCACATCGGCTTGTAAACACTCTTTCCTCCCTCCAGCTGAGTAGTGCCCGCGATTACCGCTAAATGGTGTTCACCTCGCGGAAGTCGTCACTTTCGTTTTCGATAGGGATTAAACGCTGAAAACGCTTTACCAAGCAAACCAGTGAGAATCGGACATGTCAACGCCAAAAGTCGCAGAGAACCTGTTAAAGAGAAGAAAGGCCATCGTCGCCGTTTTGATGCGAGTGGAATTGACGAACGAATTTCCCTCTACAACGTTTATTCTTTGTTTGGTCACCTTTTACCCGTGCAATGGCCAAGAGACGATGTGACATGGAATCCACAATGTGCTAGAAGGTGTCTTAAAGGATATTTACCCATTCAAACTTATACACGATGTATGAAGTGATGTAGGCAGAGGGTGAAGATGACGAATGTGTCTCTCGTGTTTATTCCACAGGCGCTCAGTTGTGGACCCAGATCCAGTGATCATGCTATTCATTTGGAAATGCCTGAAATATGTTCCTTATAGTATATATGTACAAAGGAAAGGTTCGTTTTGGGCGTAATCATCTCCATCAGAGTAAGCATGAAGCATGGATGGATAAAATTGATCGGAAAAGGTGCTAAAGTAAGATTTGGCATCAGGGACCAAGGAACTCTGGGTATGCGATTAAAACCTGCCCTAAATCTATGAGGCTACATCTGGATAGTTGGAGCCATACAAGAGGGGGTGTCGGGTGATCAGGGCGGCTCTCCTCAAATCTGTCTTCTTTTCTGCGCACAAAGGGATGAGTTGCGACTCGTCGTGCCACGTCGCCTTTCGCCAGTCGTCCATACATCTCTTCGTGTCGGAGAGACCGTTCTCCGCGAGCTTCGGCCTGGAAATGGGCGTGGACTGTCCTCGCCGGCGCCGAATGTTTCTGATCTACTGTTGGTGATGGATGGGCTGTGTACTATCCCGTCTACCGCCTTTCTCACTCTTTCTGTCACTGCCTGTTTGCGGCCGCAGTTCCCACTCACAGCAGACATTTAGAAAAAAACATTCTGCCATCACTGATAAACTGGAAAGACCGGTGTCTTGAAGCAGCCTAACCCACCGAACCTGTCTCGGTCGGTGAACACGTAACCATCACCTCCCTCCCGTATCTGTTAAACTGACTGCAAATGCGCTTGTCCAAGTCTCATACGGTGACGTAGGGATCACCTCTCTCATCACGTGGTCAAGCTCACTTATACCTGAAGCACAGGGCCCAAGGCTGGAAAAGTGCGTGTGTCCTAAAAAAGTGACCGGTTATTAAATATTTTCATAACGTTCACCAAACAAACCTTCGTATTTAGTAACCCAGTAAAGTCCATCTTTGCACATTTAATCATAGATGAACTTTACATGATGTTTACTGATTGATCAAAGACGTGTTTCTCTTCAGTTCATTTACATTCAGTATTTATGTCCACAGGGAGTCGCTATATTTCGCCTAATTCGCATCTATTGGACTACGAATTGTGCTATTCATTACTCTAATTGGATAGATAAATTTGAAAATGTTTATTTTTAGTAATGACAACGTTGTGATTTATAGACCTTTGTGTTTTTCCCAAGATGGGTAAGAAAACGAAGTTTGGGCTTCAAAATTATACAGAATAAAAGGTTAAGAAGACAAGATGGGAATATGGCAGCATTGGACGGAACTAACTCAGCGAGTTCACTGATATCCCGTGTAAAGTCAAAGCCGTACGAGTTCCCGTTTATTTGTTGGGACTATAGCCATAGGCACAGGGGCATTTGCAAGGTACTCGAGTTAAGAATTTGTGCTTTGAGAGAACTTAGATTGACTGACCCTTTAAAAAAGAAAAACAACAACATACAAATAGTGTATCTTTAAACGGTGTTCATCATCCTCTTTAATGTTATCTCAAAACCGGTGAAACATGCAACGAGGAGGAGGTAGATCGGAGGGGGGGATTATCTTTTAGAAGAATCATTTTACAGGGGTGATATACTTGATGGAGATGGTGCTTAACATCACCTCAGATCCGGGCAACCGGTAATAGCCCTAGAGATCGTCCTTACTAATCACCAGACGTCGTTTGAGAGACACCACAATTCACGCTTCGGATGCTGCGTGAAGGCCGTTATCTAAACCAGAGAGAGAGAGAGAGATTGCCATCGCACTTCTGGATCAGCGTACCACACTGCCAGGACCGCGCCCTGCCACCCGTGGTTTCGCCTTTCGAACAAGAAAATGATTTAAAACGTTCATGAAAATGAAAAGTTTTGCATGTGGGCTATTTATTATTTACCAGAAGAAGAAGAAGAGAATAGACGGAAGTTCAAAGATGCGCTTCTCGGACTTGTCAAAGTAAATAACCGCATAAAATCAAGGCGGGTTTCAAATCGCAAGACAGCTCTTGGTGGAATATCTTCCAGTCTGTGGAGTAAAATATTAAGCGAACGGATTCTTGGAACAGACTGCTGTGTAATTTGCAAATGCGATTTTAAAATTTTTGGTGAGGCGTCTGTTGAGAAATTTATCATCCGCTGTTTGGAGGACATGAAAAACCAAACCATAATATTTCAATATTTGTGGTAGAATATATATATATATAAATAAGTCGACTTATTACGGTTGTGTAACTGAAGAGAAGATATTTAGCAATAACCATTCACTAACTTGTTTTCACGGTTAATGGAACAAAGGACATTAAAAATTTTTTGTTGTTGTTGCCTTGTTCGCTAAGACCGTTTGCAAAGATCACGTAACTGTGTTAGCTACTGCTGCAGAGAGCTCTATTTGAAAAGAGGGAATACTCGTTTATCACCCACCGCTATCTTTGATATTTGCATTCATGCAAGAGACACCGGATAGGCGGCAGAATACAGGAGAATAGAATAGCCAACAGTAAACGATCTCTTTTCTCTCTCTCCCATAGCCTGCCCCCATTATTCTCAAAGACCCTTTCTCTTTCATCGCTCACGATCTCTATCTCCCTCCCTCCATCTCTCTCCCTCTCCATCTCTCTCCCTAGCTCCTAACTCTCTCCTCAATCCCTCCTCATCCTTCTCCCTCTCTCTACCTAAACCTACCCTCTCTCCTCGCTCCCCATCTCCCTCCCTCCATCTCTCTCTCTCTCTCTCTCCATCTCTCTCTCCCTCTCTCTCTCTCCCTCCCTCAATCTCTCTCCCTCTCCCTCTCTCTCCTCTCCATCCCTCTCTCTCTCTCTCCCTAATCTCTCTCTCGTCTCTCTCTCCCTCTCTCCCTCTCCTCCCGTGGTTGGACAATGATCTGAACGTGTGTAGCTAAAAAAGACTCAGAAGTGTAATATTAAACAGGAAGTTCTTGACACACATCCAGTCTCCGCTGTGGCTCTTTCATATTTTAGACAAATGCAAAGGAAATGAAAGAGCGTGTTCTTTGTAAGTCGACCCGTTCATCTCCCCCCCCCAAAAAAAACAGAGACAATGTTACAGCTGTGAAGAATTAAAAAACGAGACTTTGAAGAGGAATTAGGCTACGTTAAATTATCTACTTATCTTCGGGAATCCATACAGTGTAAGACTTTTTTAAAATTATTATTTCTGTTCGCTCGAGTATTTTTATTTGGAATTCACTATTTTATACTGCTAATTTACACTTAAAGGTCGCTATTGACAGTGACTAAAGTGTAGTTAGCTGTAGACCCTGCAGATAATTTTAGACAAATACATTCTGGGAAATCATCAAGTCTTGCGTAATATCAGAGAGATGCAATTTTCGCAGAAAAATTGTCAAATACATATAATTGCAAGCACCTATCGACGGTTTAGGGAGACTCTGGTTGTTGAAAAAGTTGGAATCCCGTCAGTAGTTTTCATCCGTACACTTAAAGCAAAAATCTGGCCCCCGTGTTCTGCTAATAAAGAATATTGGCTATATTTACCTGGAAAACTACTGTTCTGCTGTGGCATTCCACTGTTTTGATATTTGAAAATTAAGGTTTGTAACAGCCCCTAAATTTATGGTTGTAAAGTATATCTCTTTCTATTAGGTCACCCGAGATCATCAAAGAGATAATTCAAAGCGTTGCAGGGATATAGTAGCATTAGTAGTGAGATTTCTGGAGAATTAGTTGGCTGGTGACGTCGCGATGGCTGTCGGCCAACAGGTCTCAGGGGGTTGGTCTCCAGTTACTGCCGATGGGTGGCGTGAGCGCGCATACATGTCGGGGAGGGATCAACACAGTTTACACAGCTGTGGCGGGGGGAGCCGACCGACAGAGAGAGACCCCTCCCTTCATCCGACTATAGCCAACTGTTTACCTGCTTCGTGTTATGCTACCAAACATTTACTCTAAATACGAGCCGCTGTTTCGTGTCGGCGCGGCGGTTTGTTGTCCAGGGAGGGAGGGGCCTGCCTGCCTGCCTGCTGGTGGGATTGAAGAATGAGAGCTAGTATCTGCTCAAGAAATCGGTCTGCTGCTCGTTTTCCCCTTCTCTCTCTCTCTCCATCTCTCTCTCTCTCTCTCTCTCTCTCTCGCTCTCTCTACTGACGTCATCCCTCTCTGTGTACTAAAATCACTCCCCTCTCTCTCTCTCTCTCTCTCTCTCTCTCTACTGACGTCATCTCTTTCCGTACTAACATCATCTCTCTCTCTCTCTCTTCTCTCTTCTCGCTCTCTCTACTGACGTCATCTCTTTCCGTACTAACATCATCTCTCTCTCTCTCTCTCTCTCTCTCTTCTCTCTCTCTCTCTCTCTCTTTCTACCCTATTATCTTAAAATCCGCCTGTTTTCATCTTCACCTGTCGTAATTCCGAACTTCAACGTAGTCTTCGCTTGTTATTCTCCGTAGGCAGAAACAGAAACTCTTTTCGAGGATTCAAGTTTGAACAAAAAGTAGAAAGAGAACTCATTCTCTTCATCAGCATCGCGCACTGACTTAGCAGTCTTGTCGGCGTATAACGGAAGAGAGAGAGAGAGAGGGGGGGGAGTGATGTCAGTACACAGAGAGGGATGACGTCAATACAGAGAGATGACGTCAGTACACAGGTAAGTACACAGAGAGAGAGATTACGTCAAAACAGAGAGATGACGTCAGTACACAGGTCAGTACACAGAGAGAGATGACGTCAATACAGAGAAATGACGTCAGTACACAGGTCAGTACACAGAGAGAGAGGGATGACGTCAATACAGAAAGATGGCGTCAATACAGAGAGATGACGTCAGTAGACAGGTCAGTACACAGAGAGAGGAATGACGTCAATACAGAGAGATGACGTCAGTAGACAGGTCAGTACACAGAGAGAGATGATGTCAATACAGAGAGATGACGTCAGTAGACAGGTCAGTACACAGAGAGAGAGGGATGACGTCAATACAGAGAGATGACGTCAGTACACAGAGAGAGATAACGTCAATACAGAGAGATGACGTCAGTACACAGGTCAGTACACAGAGAGAGAGGGATGACGTCAATACAGAGAGATGACGTCAGTACACAGAGAGAGATAACGTCAATACAGAGAGATGACGTCAGTACACAGGTCAGTACGCATAGATTTCTAATTTAACCTTATTGGGGTGCATAAAAACCCCAGAGATTTAACCTCATTAGAGGACGGACCACTGTTCCGAATCCTCACACAACCCAGGTATAACTTTGCATTTTTTGTGCGCTCGCGCAGTATAATCGAGTAAGGGTGGAATTATGAGGCAGGGGGCGGGGAATTTGTTTTTGTTTTTTCCCAAAGTAAGCAGAAGTACAGGAGCGACGCTGAAGTAAAGAAGGACAGAACGTCGTTTTCTATTTAGGGGACTAATTGCCACCTTTTATAAATCACGTTTTAACATTTGCGGAATGTTATTTTTTTGGTGGTAGCACTTCTGCATTAGTTATAAACTGACGGAAATTCACCACAGTTCGAAAGCGATCACTTATCGACGGTTTATCCGTTAGACATCATAATTCTTCTTCTGGCTCTCCATGCCTGCAGAGCTCCCCACTTCTCCAACGTACGAAACATTTTGACGCTGGGAACGAGAAAGAAGAAAAAAACAACGGCTCGTTGTTGTTGAGCATTGGATTTCTTGATAACTTATGAAGTAGCACGTGGATAGAAAATCCTCCATTTTTGCGTGTATTGATGATACTGCTCAGCCAAGTTTTCCGCTTGTAGCAGCAGCCTCTTTAACACTGTCTGGACTTAGCAGCCGCCATCTAGTGTCGCAAAATAGTACTCCAGGGCATTATCCGAGTAACAAACAACAAAAAACAGCTTTCTAGATGGAAGTCTATAGAAAACGTAGTGATTTTTACGGCCGCTTGATCATCATCCAAGATGGCGCCTTGCGTTGAATTCTGGGAAAACCGAGGGCTTAATGAAAACATTATGCAGTTGTTAACGTCAAGACTTTTCAATTTTTCAACGACTTACTTATCATGGTGCTGAATGTGCAAGCGATTTAAAGAGAGATTTTTATCGTGAAATTACATCATTTATCGCAAACTTTTGAATTGTAAAGTTTTGGTAAGAGGTTTCACCAAGCAATTCATGCTAGATATTCGTGTTACTTAGACCCGGTACGTTCTTGTTCCCCTAACCCTCACTCTCACTTTCACGATGGCTGGACACGTGAAACTTCTCTTAACTTAATGCATTAAGGGGCTTTTTTTTCCAGGAAAAAAAAAATTGTAAATGTCTCCTAAATATCTTTCGTATCGAAAGGCAAAAAAAGAAAAACAACAACAACCGAAAACAAAGCAACGAAAGCTTTCGTCTAGGCCCAATTAGTTGCCGGAATAATTGTAGCTGATGGATTCTGTTTCCTCTCGGAAGACTGGGCAGGAAACTGAAACGGAAATTCGGCCCGTGCCGACCGAAAATCGAGACTCTTATTTTTCCGGCCTAAACAAAATATAAGCGATTTTGGATTTTTGAGAGAAAACAACAAAAGAAAGGCAGCCAGCCCCTTTTTTTTCTCTCTGTCGCCATCTTTCCATTTGAAACTGCATCGAGAAAAATGAGGAAAGTTTAAGATCTGTACAATTAATTTTCTTTACACTCTGGTAATTTGAAGCGAATTTATTTTTTACAGACGTTATAATCTTAACTTTAAGGGAGTTAAAATATTAAAATGTAGTTGTATTGTGCTTAATACTCTAACGGTGAGCCTCAATATAAAATAAGATGTTTTGTGACATCTTTTGTCAACAAAATGTCAGGGGAAAATAGTTTAGGACGACGAAAATTTCAATAAATAATTCAATGAATTTTTGGAAAAACGTTTCTCAATCATTTAGACAAAATTTAAGTTGTTTAAAAAATACCCTTCGGTTTGTGTAAAACAACGTTATCTTCTTAGCAGGAAATTCAGTTAGAAGCCTATTTGCATTCTAATGATATCATCACTCAGCAGATAATCAGTGTGATCGCTAGGGTTTTCATTGCAAGAGAGATTCCATCGCCTTCTCACGCAATTATCTCATCACCCAACAAATTATCGTAGTCGTCACTAGATCGTTTTTCCGAGACAGATGGAGAGAGATGGAAAGAGAGGGAGAGAGAGAGAGGTGTGTGATGAGAGCGAGATGATGATGATGATGTCAGTACAGACATAGAGAGAGAGATGATGATGATGATGTCAGTACAGACATAGAGAGAGAGATTGATGATGAGACGACGTCAGTACACACACCACACCACACACACACACACACACACACACACACACAGATATGACGGTGACGACGTCAGTACAAAGGAGAGAGAGAAATAGAGAGAGATATGATGGTGACGACGTCAGTACACACACAGAGAGATGATGGTGAAGACGTCAGTACACACACAAAGAGAGAGATAATGATGATGTAAGTAAAGACATAGAGAGAGAGATGATGATGATGATGTCAGTACAGACATAGTGAGAGAGAGAGAGAGATGGATCATAATGATGTCAGTACAGACAGAGAGAGAAAGATGATGATAATGATGATGTCAGTACAGACATAGAGAGAGATGATGATGATTATGATGTCAGTACAGACATAGAGAGAGCGATGATGATGATGATATCAGTACAGACATAGAGAGAGAGATGATAATGATGATATCAGTACAGACATAGAGAGAGAGATGATAATGATGATGATGACGATGTCAGTACACACACACACACAGATATGACGGTGACGACGTCAGTACAAAGGAGAGAGAGATGATGGTGACGACGTCAGTACACACACAGAGATAATGATGATGATGTCAGTACAGACATAGAGAGAGAGATGATGATGATTATGATGTCAGTACAGACATAGAGTGAGAGAGAGATGATGATGATTATGATGTCAGTACAGACATAGAGAGAGATGATGATGATTATGATGTCAGTACAGACATAGAGAGAGCGATGATGTCAGTACAGACATAGAGAGAGAGATGATAATGATGATGATGTCAGTACAGAGAGAGAGAAAGATGATGATGATGTCAGTACAGACAGAGATGATGATGATGATGTCAGTACAGACATAGAGAGCGATGATAATGATGATGATGATGATGATGTCAGTACACACATAGAGAGAGAGAGATGATGATGATGATGATGTCAGTACACACATAGAGAGAGAGAGAGAGATGATGATGATGTTGATGTCAGTACAAACACAGAGAGAGATAATGATTTCAGTACAGACATGAGAGGGGGCAGAGAGAGAGAGAGAGAGGAGAGAGAGAGAGAGAGAGAGAGAGAGGAGAGAGAGAGAGAGAGAGAGATGTTGATGATGATGATGTCAGCACAGACATAGAGAGAGAGAGATGATGATGATGCAGTACAAAATAGAGAGAGAGAGAGATTGCGTGATAAAGGCCTTTTCAGCTAGCTTATCTCTTCGTCTAAGCCTTTTCATTATATTTGGGGTTACAACCATCAGCTAATTGTTACCCCGCCTTTTTTTTTTTGCTAGTCCTTGCGCCATTATGTCTCTCTCGGACTGCTTCTCCTTATAGTAGCAAAGTTCACATATTTGTGCTTTTCTCTTCTAGAAACTACAACAGCAATTAAATTTCGAGAAGCCGAATCCCTCGAGGTGAAGATCCGTCTTCGGTCAGTCATAGAACAATTAGGGTAGTAATTCCTGAAAGGAAGACCGCCGTTCTCTCCGTAAAGTCATTTCGAATGCGTCTGTTATCCCTATGATCATCTACTATCTCATCGTCGTGATCTGTAGCGAGGGAGCGGTAACCAGCTTTCACTTATAATTTTAGGATGAACGGAGGTGGAGACTGTGTGAGATAAGCGGGTAACTTGTGGCTTTAATTTTAAAAGAAAGAAAAAATTAACAGTCCAGGACGATTAACGTAAATGAGCAGAGACATCTGCACTCCGGCCCCCTGTTACTCGCAGATTCGGTCTATCGACGAGAGGCACGCGGACGTCTTCTCACGCCGCGTCGTAGCAATGGACCCGGCAAAAGCGGCGGGAGGTTTGGGAAGAGAGTTAATCTCGTGGTCTGTCATCTGGCGTGACTGGTGCTCGAACCCAGAAGGGGGGGGGCGAGGATGTTTCTGAGCGTTATCTCCACCCAGCCCAGCATTCCAGCACCGGTAACCCGACACGCCCCCCCCACCAACACACATACACACACGTTAGCCGTCCGCAGAGAGCCGGAATGGCGTTCGTGGGCGAAATCCGATATATATTCAGTCAGTGGTGGAACTTGTGCGGAATTTCTGTTTGTGTTTCGTCTGGATTTCTCGCCCCCAGCCTGCAGCGCCATTCACGCGGATTTCATCCGATAAGACCCGTACACGAGAGAGAGAGAGAACAACAAAAACGGGCACCGACTTCCGGATCGGCAACTTTCCCCAGGGGTGTCGGGCTTCGTCGAGAACAATGAGTGGTAAACAGAAAGGAGGGGGATGTTTTACCTGCCGCCAAGCTGCCTTCTCCCAGAGTTGGGTGAGATGACGAGTTTGCACGCTTTTACAGATCTGCTAAGTAAATGCGGCCGTTGGATGCTGGGCGGTAACGATTAAAGCGGAACTGCACAAACAGGGGACACGTTGCGTGCTACCGAAGAACCGAACTTGGTGCAGTAGCGTGATTTTGGTGTCACTTTACGAGAACAAAGTACGCCAGCCAGCCAGCCAGTCCCGGCGAATTTGAAAGGGGTGGGGAGCGAAAGCACTTATAGTTATAATCTCTTCACAGCGTAAATAGCACATGCAGTAGACAGTCACCCAGCTAAAGATGACGTCGTAGGTGCAGCTTTCCCCCGATATAATTAATAAAAAACAAACTTCTTATATTAAAAAAAATGAATGTCTATAAATCTACGGTTCCGTTTTTTCTCCTACTTGTCTCCCCTTCTCTCTCTGTACTGACGTCATATCTCTCTGTACTGATGTAATCTCTCTCTGCTGACGTCATATCTCTCTTCACCTCTCTCAGTGTACTGACGTTATCATCATCAGATCTCTCTCTCTCTCTCTCTCTCCTCACTCTCTCTCTCTCTGTGTGTGTGTGTGTACTGACGTCATCATCATCATATCTCTCTCTCTCCTCTCTCTCTCTCTGTGTACTGACGTTATCATCATAATCTCTCTCTCTCTCTCTCTCCTCTCTCCTCTTCTCTCTCTCTCTCTCTGTATGTGTACTGACGTTATCATCATCATATCTCTCTCTCTCTCGCTCTCTCGCTCTCTCTCTCTCTCTCTCTCTCTCTCAGTGTACTACGTTATCATCTCGTATCTCTCTCTCTATCTCTGTGTACTGACGTTATGATCATCATCATCTCTCTCTCTCTCTCTCTCTGTGTGTGTGTACTGACGTTATCATCATCATATCTCTCTCTCCTCTCTCTCAATTTCAGTACTGTAATGTTTTATGTACATGGAGATATATTCTATACCTGTCTACTGCTCACCTGCGATCTCTCAAACGGAACCTTGAATTGCTCTGCGGTAAACTGAAACGAAGTTATTCATAGACCAAAAAAGTCGCGACATTTCGCAGCTTTAGTAAATATGAAACAATAAACAAGCGGAAGAGGAGGGAGGTGGTTATGGTTAATCCTACGCTCTGGGTTCGAAAAAAAAATGAACAAAATTTGTTTGCTTCTTTTCCGGACCAAACTAAATATGATGCCGAATGGCGGAAACGGGTTCAGAGCGTGTCAAACAGTTTACGCTTAAAGAGAAATGGCAAAATGAAGCTAATTACCTCAGGCCATGTAAGGATCCTTCAATTCATCGAGCTTGTCAGAAGATAGTCCGTGTCTCCATCCCAGACCCGACCTGGACTACATCGTTGTTATTACCCTTTATCTTTCCTGCTTCAGTATAAATTAAATAAGTTTGCTTCTGGAGCCAAATCGTTATCGTCAGTTCGACGGTCTTATTTTCAGAACTAAACTGTCGTGAACTCTTTAACCCCTTCCAGTAGAGATTGCTTACAGTTGTCTCCTCTTGGTATGGATCACCTGACATTGTGAGTGTGACGGAACTGTCCGCCCGGCGGCAGTAGAGTAGAGCCATTTCGGAGCTGCGACTACTGACGGCGCGTTTGGTCCGTTTGTTTAATGATAGAAGGGGGAGGTAACTCTTGCTAAAGTAATTCTATAAACGGAAGCTCTGGAAGGTAGGAACGCGGCTGGCGGTGCCAGGGTCGGGTGGGACCGGCTGAGCCACCGCGATCCGACGGGTTCTTTGCTCTTCAGGCTGCGAGCCAGCCCTACCACGACCCTCAGCCGCCATCTGTCGGCGCGTTCAGCTCAACCTGCGCTGGACGACGTCTTAAAGCTTTCGAGGAAACCCCGTTTTTTTTTTTTTTATCTTTCTCCGAAAACGGTTCAACAATTAACCCTTACCTGACCCCAACCCCCGGCTTTGACCCCCATTTATCCTAATACCCGCCAAACGGAAATGGTTTTATCCCGGGGTCGCAAAATCAGGCTAAACTCCGTTTTGGACCCTCCTTAGGTGGAACGCGAGTTTCTGAAGTTTGGTGGATTCTGGGTGAATTCGGCCTTTAAGGGAAGAAGAGCGAATACGTTCTTGACACCACCAGCCCCCAGCCCGCTGACCGGAGTTTACGGAAGATCCGACGACGGCCAGAAAGAGTTAAAGGCGAGTCCGCGGTCGGTTGTCCGTTTGTACGTGTGCGCTCCATCCTCCCAACCGCTGACCAGAACCGTTATTTCTAAAACTTTAGTTGCTTTTTTTTTTTTATTTCGGTTTATCGAATTTCAGCCTCCGCTTGAAGGAACGCAGTACCCGGGGATTTGCTCTCTCAAAGGTCTCCTAACGTGTTGATTTACTAATGTTACTAATTCCAGCTTAATCATCGTCCAACGATCGAGCGCGAGAAACGGATTTTAAAGATGGGAGCGTGAAGCGATTCCTCTCTGTACTCTAACAGAGGCAGACTATCGCCATTCGCCGCCTGGCGTCCAGATCGGCCACCCGACGGCCGAAGCTACCACGACGCAGGAAGTCTCGCTCGCCTCTCAGCGACAGCTGACGAGGCTGAGTAAAGCTCCAGCTTACCGGCAGAATACGCAGTTTCAGATTACCGAAATTCAAAGAATAACGGTATATTCCATGGTGTTGGCTCCTCGTTACCCATTGAAGGTTCGCGTGAAATATGATCGGTCCCTGTCGCTCTCGGTCCCCAGGGTAATCGGGTGTGTCGACAGTTTGCTAGAGACTTAAGCTATCAGCTAGATCCGACCTAACCCATCATCATCATCAGGGTTTTGATTTCTCCGTTATTCTCCAGGAACGACTCGGAAAAACCTTCGCTTTTGAGAGGGGGGGGGGGGGCTTAAATCCCCAGAGGCGGAGTGACGGACGACCGACCACCAACCCTATCCCTCTTTTGTTTGACACTGGAGAAATAACGCGGTTCAAAAACTATAGGCAATTTACTATCGGAAAAAAAAAAAAAACAATAATAAAAGAAGTTACAAAGTTTGGAACAAATGTCAAAGAACTTCGTTCCGTACGGCCAACTTGACAATGATAGACATTTGCAGGCAGGCATCTCGGTCGGTCGTGACAAACAACCATCGTCCTTGACCTTATGACGATTAGCCATAAACTCGGGGCTGTCCCCGTTAGAGAGAGAGAGAGAGAGAGAAAATGATTGATGACGTCAGTACACACACAGATTATGGTGATGACGTCAGTACAGAGAGAGAGGGATATGATGATCATGACGTCAGAACACACACACAGAGATACAATGATGATGACGTCAGTACACAAACATAGAGAGAGATGATGGTGATGACGTCAGTACAGAGAGAGGGATATGATGATCATGACGTCAGTACACACACAGAGAGAGATATTATGATGATGACGTCAGTACACAGAGAGAGGGATATGCTGATGATGACGTCAGTACACACAGAGAGAGAGAGAGAGAGATATGATGATGATGACGTCAGTACACAAGAGAGAGAGAGAGAGAGAGAGAGAGATATGATGATGATGACGTCAGTACACAGAGAGAGAGAGAAAATGATTGATGACGTCAGTACACACACAGATTATGGTGATGACGTCAGTACAGAGAGAGAGGGATATGATGATCATGACGTCAGAACACACACACAGAGATACAATGATGATGACGTCAGTACACACACATAGAGAGAGATGATGGTGATGACGTCAGTACAGAGAGAGAGGGATATGATGATCATGACGTCAGTACACACACAGAGAGAGATATTATGATGATGACGTCAGTACACACAGAGAGAGAGATGATGGTGATGACGTCAGTACAGAGAGAGAGGGATATGCTGATGATGACGTCAGTACACACACAGAGAGAGATATTATGATGATGACGTCAGTACACAGAGAGAGAGATGATGGTGATGACGTCAGTACAGAGAGAGGGAATATGCTGATGATGACGTCAGTATACACACACACACAGATGATGACGTCAGTACAGAGAGAGAGAGAGAGAGAGATGGAGAGATAACGTATTTTGTGTGCCAACCGAGCCATTTCCATTATTTACTGCAGGGAGCAAAAATCTTTGGTTTAAATATAAACGTCGTTTTAGTCATTTCGTAGACCCCAGCCGGAAACTAGTCCATAAACCCCAGCCGGATACTCAGTCAAACGTCGCTGCACATCCACACACACCCCCGACTGATTAATACTTGCAAATTAAAAAGCAGTTTTGGGACGTCGTCAATAATTTTCTATTTTATTAATCAAGAATTAACTAAGCTTGTTTATTAATATCCGGATGCAGTGGCGGATGAGGATCTAAGTTTTCCTTGGGAATTCAAGCTTCGCCGCACCGGGAGAACTGACAGTCGCGTGCTGCTTAGTAAATTACGATTCAGATCATCAGCGCGAGTACTTTTAAAAAATCGTATTGATTTACACCGATTGGCGTTTAAGCTTTTACCGCGTTTACACTAATTAACCCTAACCTGACTGCTAGAGGAATACTGAAACACCTCACAGCAGATTTTAAAAAAAAGGGAGAAACACATAACCCTAACTTCTAATATCTGCCCTGATTCATCCAGGTGAACAGGCTGTGTGTGGAGATTACAGGTGCGTCGAAGGTAAGTTTTTAGAGTTAGACATTCAAGGAAAGAAGGGGATTTGTATTAGACTGTAATTTAAAGCGGAGTTAGAGGGGGACAAATGCAGCGATCCTTGCCGCTCTGTGTGCAGTTCCCGCGCTCGTTTTTGAGAGAAACGAAACTTGAAGATTTATTCTGTTAATTTATTTATACTTTGTAATTTGTTTCCGTAGGAAAAAAAAAGAAGAGGGGGGGGGCAACGTCTCCGCTAACGTTTGATCGACGCGATGTTGTCACGTGTGGAGGGGCGGCATCGGGTTGCGAAAATACCTTGATGCATATTTATGCAAATCTAACGATGCCACCATCTCGCTGCGAATCAGTAGCAACGGAACCCACGTTTATTGGTTCTAGGTGGTGGTGGGGGGGGGGGAGATATTGAACGATCGAATGTTAAAAATAAGAGACACTGGAATCGTACCAACCTACTGAAACTTCTATTATTTACTTAACGCACGCGAGGACGATTTTTATAAGTTCGCCCGGCGAGAGATAGGGCACCGACGGGGCTCGGTTTCCGGGCGAAGCGATCGATACCTTAGGCAAGTTCGCCGACTGTCTCTGAACGTCTTCGATCACCTGCCGGAAAGTAGGCGCCGGGCTGTCAGCCGATCGGCGGGCGGATCGATTTCCTGCCCTTTTTTTTGGTTCCGCCAGCGCGGGTTAGGGTTAAGATTCTAGCATGTTCCCTGACATCAGATTAAGACGACCGCAGTCACTGTCCCGGTTGGCAGCTGAAGCGGACCATTATAAATTCTATCTCTATATAATGTGTTCCGGTGAACGGGAGCTATCCGCTCCACCTACCACGTACGGCTCTCTTCTGGAAGACTCTGGCAATAAATCGAACATCCAGCGTATTTCGAGTCTTCCTTTATCTTCAGAAAGTTAAGGATAATCGGAGAATTATGAAGACAGCTTGTGAGAAGTACCACTGGACCCGAATGTCTTCCACCCGTACAGATTTATAGTCGAATACTAGTATATAGGGAGTAGGTATGTACAGATTCTCTGCGGGTGTATGCACTATATTATTGGTAAATCTTGTGGTACCACTTTCCAGGTTATCATCGATTACTTTAGCTATATTCTTCTTCCCCCAACTTTTTAATTTTTTAAAACCCCCACTAAGGGACACGAAGAGATGGAGGAGACGTCACCGTTAACGTTCGATCTCAATAATCCAGACAATAGATATGAAACCCGACGATCGAATTGTAGATAATCCGGCTTCGATCTGCTCGAGTCATTATAGAAATCACTCGGTAAAAGGAAAATGACGCGAGGTTCTGTTTCTTCTTCCGCCCTCGAGGCGCGATCCGGTCGATACCTCCGCCCGGGTCGCCGCGTGAGTTAAGCGGTTCAGAAATAAATCAACCGGGCCTGCTTTCACCGGCCGAAGTCCATAAACCACTCTGCGCATGCTCCGAAACTCGGGCCCCCCCCCGTCGTCATGGCATCCAGAGGAAGGAGGCAAAACAACAACAACAACAAAAAGCAACATGGCGTCAGGGTTCTTCTTTAAGCGAGACGCGAGAGCGAAGTGTTGTGAGAGAGTGGGAGACGCTGATAAAAGTATTAAAAGAAGAAGAAAAAAAATCGATAGCTGCTTCTCCGACCATCGATCTGCGCGGCCGCGGATAGAGTAGCTGCGGCGTGGAGCAGTTCCAAGGCTCTGGATATTCCTCCGCCCCACCGCGCGTCCGACGGCGGGCTGATGACGGGGCGAGAGAGACTTAGGGACGTAGTTGACCCCTTCCCAGACGGTTCAGCTTTGATGCCACGCAAGTTCGTAGTCATTAATCGCGGTGGCCTTTCTAAAAGCCCCGAAAAGGGTAGGAGGGGGGTGGGGGAGTCAGGCGATGAAGAGAAACATGAAACGGCTTCTCTCTCTCTCTCTCTCTCTCTCTCTCTCTCTCTCTCTTAAAACCCGTAATCGCTGGAAGAACTACCAGTGAACTTTACTTCGGGACCACTACTCCCTTTCTTCCCTACAGGGGCTCGGTCTCGCGATGCACTTCGTTGGTGGTGAGAGGGGGTGTTAAGGAAGAACTTGTTTTGGCTTTCGTGACGGACACGCCGTCGCAGCGCCAGAGAAGTAGTGCCAACACTGTGGATGCTGCGGGTCCCATCCGAGGATCCGACGAGACGAGCTAGGATTTAACGCAAAATCCCGTGCGTCCAACTTCCCTGGCTGGGACCGCGTTCTTCGTCTTTTTGTCTCCCCAATAGCTGACACACGAAGAAGACCGCGAAAGGGATTAGGGAAATGCAAACGTCAGACTTTCTTTCCACCGACGTAATGGCCGCCACACGAGACGGCGGCATAGCGGTATGATGAGGTCCCCTTTTGATTCACGGCCTAATTTGGCGCCCTCACCGATCGCTTTATGCGTTTCTTCACGAGTAGAATCCAGCCCCAGATGCCCAAATCCTAATACGCGCGCCGCCCGGTCAGGTTGTTCTACTCTGGTGATGTAATCCACGGCCGCTAGCCTGCCGGCCATTACGGGCAGGGCCTGTCGAACGAAGCCCATTCGACCAGATCGCTTTCCACGCTTCAAAGCGCAGGCAATGAAGTGATAGCGATACGACCCTGTCAAAGACCACCCCCCCCTCCTCACACACACACACCTCATGGGATTTTGGCACGGACAGAGGCAGTCGCTTGTTGCGCGGACTTCGCTCACCCAGAGGCCGCAATAACAGGAAACGAGTCCACTTCGCGACACCGTAATTTACGAGCGGATCTGTCTCCCGCCGGTCGAAGCGTTCGTGCAAATATACCTCGCCTCCCATTCAATCGCGCAGAAAGTTCAAGCAGATAAAAGGCTGCTGGGGAAAGTAGACGCAGTGTGTGTGTTTGTGTGTGTGATGTGATTTCTACACTGTCTTGACATTGTTAACACTGTAAAACAAGTAAGGAAATAGATACAAACGGTTATACTTATATTGAATTTGAGATGATGAAATATTCCATCAGACCAATTATGACTGGACAACTTGAGATGTTGAAATACCTATTTCATCAGACAAAACTTGATTGGTTAATTTAAGATGATAAAATACTGCATCTGAACTATGCAGCAATGAATAATGTAGTTTATTTTAAAGGTATGTTTCCATGATGTAAATGAAATACATGCATACACGTCATTAATTGGAATTTCTATATAATGCATGAGCTAAAACCAAAAAACTTTCACATCTTGAAAACTGTACGTGATGTCAAAAAACTAATTGTATATTTGAAATCAGCATTAAGAACTATACTAAATACACCTTGACATATGCTTGATGGAAAATACCTGTTGACCAGTGTTATCTAAGTGATGCTGGAAGGGAAATGGCGCAGACATTTTATAGAGAGAGATCGGCCTCGAAGCAAATCGATGGTGGGTGAACAGCCTCGTCGTCTTCGCGCCTGCAGTACATCGGAGAAGAGGAACCCGTGCCTTTCACGTAAGGCGACAGGAAAACGGTGTTCCGGTAGCCCGGTGCCCGGTGTTCCGGTAGAAAGCCCGGTTCTCTCGTCCGATCCGACCGTGCAGCAAAGTTGTGCAAAAAAAAGATGGCCGCGCCTCTGTGGCATCCGCGCAGCTTCTGGGATCGGCCCCTTTTCTGGTCTCACTACTTCACGGGAGCCCTGAAGTGCGGTGTTTGAGGCATGCATCGGCATACGGATGTTTCATTGCGTTTTGATATATATTATATATATATATTTAAGTTAATGATTATGTCAGATCAAACAGAAATAAACCCCCGACTCCAAATTCAAGTCATTTCGAAAAGGCAGCGGAAACAAACAACTGTTGCCCATTCATCGCAGCATCTAAGGTAAACAGGTATCAAATGGTTAACATCACAGACGTTCAGAATCTTCAGTAATCCTTGCAGCCGAGCTCCGAGGATTACAAGTTAATCCCTTCATTTAATAACGACTCTAGAAGGAAAAAAAAGCAGGGATTTAGACGCTCATTTATGAAATGGAAAGCCAATGAATGAATAAATGAATAATATCCCTCAAAGCGTCGGACGGGATTTTTTTTTTCCTTTGTCCTTCTTTTTCAAAAAAGAGTGAGATGTTGAAACAACGGCGAGAAAGTGAAAGTCGGGGCTCCGACCCAGGCTGTCTGTAGCAAACGCTTGACTCTCCTGCAGAATCAAAACCTTGGCGCGTCTTAAAGGTTTAAACCGGGTTTAATCTGTCGGCTGAACGTTGATCTTATTTGCTAACGAGACAAATGCGTAAAAGAACGAAAGGGGGGGGAAGGATCTCACGAACGACATTCATTCCAACGCAGCCTTCATATTTCTGGGTCCCGCTTTTGGCAAGTAGCGGCTGCGCGGTGGTCCGGTAGTTAGCCTACTCGAGAACCCGAATCGGAATCCCGGTCAGGAACCGCCCAGTTTGACGTTCCTCCTGTCTGGCCGCGATGCTGCTTCCTCCTGCTTTCCGTCGCCAGATGACCGCGCGAATTTTTTCCGGACACTCCGGTTTCCCCCCCACGTCTAAAGCTGAAGAGTTTTCCAGTCGGGACTTCCTGCGGTAGGCGTGCGGCCGACCCCTGACCGTGCATATGTGGGGATCGGTGATTGGATTATTAATACTGTGTATCTGTGCGGGTCCCTGTTTAGATGATACTGGATCTTACCGCAGTTTTCAACCGGGTGAGACTCGATGAGAACGTACATGTGACACATTCGCTCTTTCTCAATGGATAGGCTAAATTACGCAACAGAAAGAAAAAAACTTTCTAACATCTAAAATACTTCTTAGGTCATTCGATTTGCGAGGAGAGAAAAAAAAAATCGTCAAATGTCCAAATACAAATTCTTGAGGCGAGGAAAACCTCAGGGTGTCACGCACTAATTTCTGCCGATATACAGAGAATTGCACGCGCTACTAACGTGCTGGGTAATTGTGGGCAGCAACCGGGTACCCAGAGGATGCAGATTTGTCAGGACAGTCAAGGAGAAATAAAATATCTCTTCTGCCATTTCATAAAAGACTTCCCCGACTGCCTCGGTGCGGTCGGTTCTGTTACCGATTCCAAACTTCGAACACGCCTTCTATTTGATTGCGGCATCGCGGGTGTTTCATATATTTCTTACAACTATTCCCACCCCGAGGTGAGAAGGAAATAGCCGGCGACGCTGCCAACGGACCGGGGGGGGGGAGGTGGCAGAGAAGGGAGCAAACCTGAACGTACCAAGCGCCGCTAGATTTTTGCATTTTCACGGTTAAAGGGAAATCGTGTCCACGTGACTTCGGTACTTCACGATCTCGCGCGCGCACGAGATTTAGCTTGGAGAATATTAAGAAAACCGGGAGATTCGAGTGCCGGGTAGATCATGTTGGTATACGACCGTCGTTAAAAGTAACCGATTAGGCTATTTCGCATATTATATAGCACGTAGTCTAGTGTAGACGATCGTTTTTGCTGGACCCGCCCTCCGGAGTCCAAACAAATAATTCTCTTGCGCCGTTCGTGCGGCAGAAATTCGAACGGCACCGAAAGGTTTCGATGGTTGGGATTAATTAACCCTTTAGCCCCCTTCAATTTCTAAAGACCTTTTTTGTATTGAAGTCCCCGATTTATCTGACAAAGCTGACAGACGATGACTGACAGTTTTGCAACCAACCGCCATTTTTTAAAAATTTTCCACGCTATCAAATCCAAAGAACTCGGCTTTTCTCCCCCCCCCCCGCCGAGATCCGGTCGTCGTGTAACCCGCCCGTTATGTAAATACACAGGGTCACCAATCTCGTGAATACGATAAGGATCTACAACTACCCCCTCGCCCCACCCATCTACCACCCGCTGGGGGGTAGCAAGGCAGAACGCTATCAAAAATGGCTGAAACAAATACTATGAAAATGATATTAAATAATTTTTCTTAGATTTTCAATTTACTAGTGCAAATATACGTTTATATCCCACCGCCTTTTAACGTATTTACGGGATGTCAAACACAGGGAGATAAATAAAGCGGAGATAAATCTCTAACGTTTCAGGTCGGAGGCAATCGCTGGAATTTCTTTCCTTTTCTTTACATTAAAATATGAATTGGGTCTACACCTCTGTTCATAAAAAAGAAAAAAAAACACTTTCTGAGAGAGATTAAAAAAGGGTAGAAAGAAGGGTATATATAAGTGTAAATTTGTTTGGTTATTTTAGATATTTTGGGCTGGGTTACTATAAATTACCGCGGTTTTTTGCATGCTGGCAAACCTTGTCTTTGTCTCTGTATACAACGCGACCACATCTCTCTGTATTGACGTCATTTCTCTCTGTACTGATCTCATCTTTCTGTTTCTCTGTACTGACGTCATTTCTCTCTGTATTGACGTCCGTCATTCCTCTCTGTACTAACCTCATCTTTCGATCTCTCTGTACTGACGCCATCTCTCTCTCTTGTACTGACGTCATTTCTCTCTGTACTGACCTCATCTTTCGGTCTCTCTGTACTGACATAATCTCTCTGTATTGACGTCATTTCTCTCTGTACTGATCTCATCTTTCTGTCTCTCTGTACTGACTTTTATTTCTCCTTGTATTGACGTCCGTCATTCCTCTCTGTACTGACCTAATCTCTCTCTGTACTGACGTCATTACTCTCTGTGTGTACTGACGTCATTTCTCTCTGTACTGACCTCATCTTTCGGTCTCTCTGTACTGACCTAATCTCTCTGTACTGACCTAATCTCTCTGCACTGACGCCATCTCTTTGTGCTGTTGTCATATCCTTTCTATACCGACATCATATCTCTCTCTCCTCCTCTCTCTCTCTCTCTCTCCTCTTCTCTCTCTGTCTCTCTCTCTCAAACATTATTATCCTTAGGATTTATCTCACGCTTTCAATCAGAAAGCAAAATTATTTACCCTTCTCTGTAAACTAGTTATTTAAAGCAATTAAAGAGTAATTAATTATTTATCAATTTATTTTCACATTTGAACAGATTCTCGCTATAGAGTTATGCAGCGAATGTCTTTTACTTAAAACAGATTCTAGAAATAAAAGGAACTGAAACGACAGACCATAATAATTACAGAATAGCGACAGAATGTGGGCTAATCTTCGACTTTGTTCAACGAACCGCCCACTCGTGAAAACACATCGTTCTTAAATCTCCAAAATAAAATTGTAGACCCGAGAAGGACCACAAATAAACCAGTCAGTCAGATGGAGTCTTTATCGCACAAATGAACGTGACAGAACGGATATAGCCTGTGACCCAGCAATGAGCACCGTAAAAAATCGCATTTGAAATCTGGAATGTCAGCTATCTGACAGCCATCGTGTTTGCTCCTTAAAGGTCAGAGCCGACCACAGAAGAAAAAACAACACGTAGAATGCTAGATTATCGTGCAAACACAGCATGTATAACATTTATGGCAGAGTTACACATTGTTTAGCATCGGTGTTGACAGAAACCTCATTTATAAATAGCGACGAGTTTTTCTCGTAACTAATTTAGTTATTAAAGGTTTACTATTAACCCCAAATTTCGGGGCAGCCCCAACCCGCCCATTGTCCCGGTCTCGGGGATACTTCCCTGGCGAGGCTGCTGTTCTCCGGCTCCCAGTCCCCATCTACCAGCAAAAAAATTTCTGGTGACGATTTCTATGTCGAAATCCGCATTAACGCTTTCTGACGGCGGATGGACTGCAGCGCTACGTTCCCCTCGTCTGGTTTGTCTCCCTTGTAGAGAACTTCTTTTTTTGGTAACCAGTTTTTCAAATTCCTGGCCCCTGCTTTGTTTATTTATTTGAATATCACCGGTCGGCTTCCCACTTTCTCTCCGTTACTCCACAGACTACTAAACGCGGAACCTAAATAAAATTCTAAAATTCGCTTTCTCTTTAATGGGCCCCCCCAACAGACATTAAAAAAGAACCAAAAGGTCGACTTTACACGACGTTAAATGTGACGCGAGGGAGTAAATGTCATATAAACGCCGAGTAAACGCGTGTTTGTTTGTTCGATATAATTGGCGGTTGGATTAATGTTAATCGCGGACTTAATTACAGCACAAGAGAACTTTGCCAATAATAAGCCGCGGACCTCTCCTCAAATGTACTTTTCCCCCCTTCTTTCTGAAAGAGTGATCACGCAAGCAGTAGGTGACCGAAATATCCCATAGCACAGGGATCGTGTGTACCTGGGTTATTCATGGCCGCTGGGTCCCACGCGCCATACTGCTGCCGATCTTTCTCTCTCCTTCAGCAGGAGAGGGGTTAAGCTTTAATTCTTGTGATCTCCATAAAATGCTCTCCCCTTTAGCCCCTCTCCTCCACAAAGCGGTTACAGTCTATTTTCGAATGCGGAAAGTGTAAGAATTAGAAAGTAGACTTTAGTCTTGTTAAATCATCCATGAAAACAAAAGGCTCTTTTTGGGTGTTCTTATGAAATGTGACTGGGTTCTTATGCTAGGGACCTGTGATGTCCGGGGCCGGGTGGGAGGTGGGATAGCAGAGAGAGAGAAGAGAGGGGGGGGGTGAGAGAGAGAGAAAAGAGAGAGAGAGAGAGAGAGAGAGAACTTGCAGACTTGCTCGCGAAGAGGAAAGAACTTCACCTACTGACCGCCATTCCACCGGCCGGGACTGACTGAGGAGGATGTCACTGGTACTGCGCGGAAGTGACCTCGACGCTAAATAAGTTCCGGGTCAGCCTGACCCGCCGGCCGGCCGGCCTCTCCTTCGAAAGCGGCGAAGGGACGGAGGCCTTAGAAAAATCGTTTAACAATCGGGACTTTGGGGCTCTCCTGAAAAGCTCCTCTTGAATCGCCGACAACTTCTATCACCGAGACCCCTCCTCCCGGGCGGGCAGTTGAGGGTCCGGTTCTATCGGTTAGGGTCCAGGCAGAGCCATATGTTCAACGACCTGTAACGATGGTTGGGGGGGGGTCGTCGTCCTGCTGAGTCGGTGAAGACCCGAGCGGCGACTATTTTTCGTTGAACCAGGCGAGGGTCAGACCCTGACATTCCCCCCTTTCGCTGCCTCATAAGACTCGAACTGCGACAGAAGAACGAGTGTTTTTTTTTTTCGTCGAAGAAAACAGCACAACTATGACGCGCAACTCGACGTCACTGTGCGCCTCTTTTTGACCCGGTAATACCCGGATGCCCTAAACAAACATTTTTTTTTTTTAAAACTTTCTACTTCCGGTCAGTAGTCGTGATTTACACCCAATGTCTGTAGTTCCCGGGGCTGACTTATACAGTGCTGTACCAACTGACCCCCTCCAGACCCTTCTCCTATTTCCCGACAAACGAACAGCCCATCCGATCAGAATGGCAATCGTCCCCGCGCCCCCTTCTCTGGAAGAGCGGGGGCCCTTCACACACCCCACCCACTGATGGGGCGGACAGTCCTTTTATCGAACCGCTTCTTCACCTCCTACTTCTCGTTTTCGCGTCTCAACGGAAGTAAAGATCGAAACTCCGGCGATCGTTTTCCGCTCACGTGATCTGGAAAATTAGCCCCCAGCGTGGAGTATATTCGCGTGGGGAGGGAGGGGGGGAACGAAAGGGAAAATCGATAGACCCGTTTCGCGTGTTAACGACACGAGAAAATGCCCTTAAGGACCGGCACGTTTTGCGAGAATAATAATACGACCGATGAAGTCTGTCATCCCGACGGCTTTAAACGTAGCCATGGAAATGGCTTCCTGGATATAGGGTCCACTACCCCCTTCCCCATACGCCGCTGCATTCCTCGAAGCCTGCACTACAATTTGAAAAATCTGAAAAGGCAAAACGGAAGATTTCGGTCAGCCGAACGATGACACCCGACGATTCTGCTCAGATTGAAAATCCGTTTGCGACAAATACGACCCACGAGTCAGGACGGCGGCCATAAATCGGTGTTCGGCTAAAACCCTGTGAAAGATGTCTGCTGGCGTTGATTAAGTGCATGTAGGAAGTCGATCCAGCGTAATAGCTGCTCCCATTTGACATATTAAACGACGTAGGAGTGATTCGGCGATCCGCTTAATGTTCGCCATTTTTTTAAAAAAAAAAATCCGTATGGTTTCTATAGTAACCTTTTAAAACTCATTAAAAATGCGAAACACTCTGGCACAGATTTTCTTCCGTAAGTATTCATCAGAAATGAATAATCTACATTTTTTTTTTAATCCCATGAAAATATTTTGAAAAAAATTTTAATTAAAAGAATTTTTTTTTTTTGGTAATCGCGAGCCCCCTTAAGAAACTGTTTGAGTCTACGTATCGACGAGTACAGAGACTCTTCATATAAAGCCACCAGTTTCTTCCACAGCGCCCCTGGTGGCCAGTATTTCGCATAGTTTAGATTCTTCCCTACCCTATCGGTGGCAATGGACAGGCTGGTTGGCATGAAAACTTTCCCGCTCTTGTGTTACTTGACTGTGCTTGGTTACCTGAGTCTCAGTCTTAGCCACCTTGAAAGAAATATATATATAACTACGGACGACTTCAGAAAACCCTTACCGGCTCGGCCAGAATCGCAAAGGCCAGGTACTGAATTGGCTTTACCGACCTCTTAAGTTAGCCTACCGACCGATTTCGACAGAAACTATGCCGGCCTCTGCATGGCGCCGAGTTGATACAGGTGTTACAACAGCAACATAGAGCGTTCCCAGCAGCTCAGGTAAGATGACCGTGTCAACCCAGGACAAATATATGCTGCCACTGAGCACTGAACACTCACATTCACTTACCTTGCACTAATGTAACGGCGTTATTTGTATTAGGCGGTGTTCGCCTATGACATGATGATCTAATAAACATTGATGTTATTGTTTTAATGTTTGCAAATGCATTTTAATACCTGTCGTTACGTATTTAAAAATGCCTTTTAGTCGATGTGTGGAAATATGGCATTCATTACAGATGAGGACGTTTTGTTAGCCGTCTCTCCCCGGGTCCAGATTTTTGGAATGACCATTCGAACTGTTAATACAGCAGATGACTTCCGGCTGACTTATGGGCCTGAGGTCAGATCATCTGTAGAGTGGAGTATACAATCACGCCTGCTGTATTAAAGATGCAGACCAGTTCGCTATTATTAGAGTATTTATGATGCTGAAAGGGCTCCAGATCTAGAATGGGGGCTCACATCCAATAAACAGCCAAAACCTCGGACTACAAGAACGGCAACCACCGAAAAAGATGGAACGTGGAGAAGGGGTGTGTGTGTGATCCACTCGAATAATGACTCGCGCCAAAGAGGAAACAACTGAAATTTGACGTCGTAAATATAGTTGAGGGAAAAGAATTAATAAAGCCTAGACTTCGTGTGTCTTCGATCAGGGCGAGACTAACGTTCAGTTCAGCATCTTTCCGCAGTCAGTACCTTCTGGGTTGTTTTCTAGGTTAGTTCACCCACGCTGAAGTATTTTAAATAATACTGTAAAGTGGATTTTGAGCCAACCGCATGTTCCCTTACGGGGATTCGACTGCTGTCCCAGCTGACATCAAATTTATGAACCGAGAACCGTCGTTAGTTCACCTGTTTCAGCGGAGCCAGACACCATTCCACAAGTTTCGACTTTTAAATCGCTTTACGTCATCATTATAAGAAACCTTCGCCGGTGATTTATTCCATTCACATTTACTTGTTGTTGTGTTTTTTTAAAAAAAGAAAAACAAGAAAGAAAGATCGGGATTATTCTGGCGTGAACTCTGTCGTCGGACAATTACCGTAGTTCCACCCGGTCACACGAGAAACGTGTCACTGACACTAAGAGAACTGACATCAATTTTCATCATCCTGTGTCATCACTGGTTCGCGGTGGTGGTGGCTTAAGGGGGAGCAGAAGTCGACAGTCGCAGATCTCCCACCCCCCCCACGCACCAATGTCCGTAATTCGAGCAAGGGTGGGTACGCGATTGGCTCCCTGAATTTTTCTACGGCGAACCAAACAAAACCACTTACTGGGAGTCGTTATGAGAAAGAAGTGAGGTCGCCTGACGAAAAAGGAGCGACAAGGAACCGCGACAGAGAGATTTTTTTTTTTTTCCGAAATGAGCCGGCCTCGTTTAGGAATGGTACTTTTTTAGTACCCTAACCACCGGACTACCGCGTCGCCCCGCTACTGAAGTCGGCCTCTTCATTTCTCCTGCCGATAAAACGGTTGCTCTAGGTATTTTCAAAGCTTAGCAATAATGTCAGAATGCGATATTTCTCTCCGTTTATCGATCTGTTTCTTGAACGCCGGCTTAAAGCTGCCAAGAGTTAATTTATTCGCTCGTTACAGTAGACGGGAATTAATGGCTTCATATGCGAGCACGGACTAGTGATCACGTGCGGCTCTCTTACGACGTGACTCCGTCTACCGCCACCTAGCGTCCACGACTTTTTCGGCCGATTCCCGAAGCCATAAGAGCCGCTGTATCTGTCTGTCTGGGAGGGGATCGTTTGCTTCGTTAAATGTCTGCACACAGAAAGTCGTTTAAATTCCGTGCATTTCCGTCTCAAGATGATTTTCGTACCCACGACGACGGTAGTAGGTTTGTTTGTCTATTACTACACACAGCGGATGGCTCTGTTTTTTAATCTTGTTTCTAAAATAAACACACAATGGAAATCAGCCAAGAATCACAGACCCAGCTCTGATTGATGCCGAAGGCCGCTAAACAATAATAATAATAATAATAATAATAATAAGCATCTGCAATTAGCACGCTGCAGTCCACTTGCCCAGACACTGCTGGGGGATAATAACAAAAATAAAAATTAATTTTAAAAAAAGGACGCAAGCGGCACAGATCGAGATCTAAATTTGGGGGTTTCCGGCCAAGGCAGGCAAATGGGCACAGAATAAAATCGATCGGGATTTCATTACAGTACTCTCTCCTCTCTCTCTCTCTCTCCCTCTCTCTCTCTCTCTCCCGGCTGCCTGGCATCCACTTCATTTCTAGGCGGTCAAACCGCATCATTGCAGAATCGCCGGAATGGTAGAAGTCGGGTACAGTGGGTACAATGAAGGAGCCCACAGCAGTCGTTCTCACGTCGTGCGACTGGTAACCAATCGGTCGACGATCCCCTACCTACTACCTACGCCGGGCAAAAAGAGTGGTTCAAACCGTTTAAAGGGCTAGGTTCGCTGATAGAACTAGCAGATAAAATGTTTGCAAAAGCTCTTATTATTTTATTATTATTATTATTATTATTATTTTATTATATTATTATTATTATTATTATTATTATTTATCTTTAGAGTCCATCTGGAAAAAAAATTTTTTTTTTTGAGATTAAATTTAGGAAATTCCGGGCCGGAAGTCGCTCTCTACCAATGGCGGCGCAAAGATGGTTATTAGCTTTTAGTTCATTGGACAGGTAAACGAAATAGTGTCGCCGGATTCACAACAAGAAATTTTAGCTCTTCAAACCGTTACAAAAAAAGCAATCCCTCTATAGTTCAGTTAATTCTGTTATTACGTAACCCTGAACTTCAGTCAGTCTTTATAGGATGCAACTGTAGCCAACGGACTCATCACGATATCTGAACTCTATCAGTAGAACCTATGACGTCACGAGGATATGGCGTTGGCTGTGTGACGTCAGTAAAGGGCCATTACTCGTGCTTCAAAACAAAGTTGGAAACTGCCGTTGTGTAAACATATTTCACCACATCACAGCATATCGGCGCGTAATTCGTCTCACAATTTTGGTCACCGAAGCAATATCTTTTTCAGCATAAAGTCCATGTACGGTTCAGCTAATTGCAATGGCTTCTAGTCGTGATCTGTATCCGTCTTCTTTTAAAACACGCACATGCACGGCGTCTACTGAAATTTTAAAAGAAAAGAAGAGGGGTTAGTAGTTCGGCAGGGGAGCGCACCGTAACTGTCCTGACGAGACATTTCGTCGCCTCCACGGCGAAGTACTTACTTTCCACGTCGTAATCCCACCCCCATTAAGGCGGCATAAAATATCTGGAGCATGGCGAAGACTCGTAATCTGTTTTCTATCAGAACCCTACAGTATTATTCGAAACTGCTTGTTTTGGCGGATATTTTAAATACGATATGATGCGTGGGTGCACCAATTCACGGAAAGAGGCCTGCAAATGGATTTTGCGGTGTTCAAGACTGGAATTTCGCTTACCCCCGACGGCACCATGGGTGGTGGAAGCTTGGGCGCGAGTTGTTTATGTTAAATTTTAAAAGATTCCGCACCCTACAAGTTCGCAGATTGTAACATTTTAAAACTTCTGTATTAATTCATCCGCCAAACATCTACGAACTAAAACCAGCAGATTGGTTTTTAATCGTTTTAAAACAGTCCAGACGCCATTAAAAGCGGGGAACCGATGCTGCACTCCTTGTACCAACGATGTCTTCGAATCTCGTTTCCTGGAGCCCGACACCAAACCTATCGGTGGATGTTGCTGGAGCTGCACCGGGATGCGCAAGCACCCAGCTACACCCCCCCATTTCTTACCTTTTTATTGCTTACAGTTCGAGCCTGCGACTTAAAAGTAGAGCAGAACCTAGTCGTCGTTGCTTCATCGTCAACGGCCGACACCGCTTTTCTTTTCAAACCCCCCCCCTGCTCTGATTTCGAGGTTCGCAGAAGGAAGCTGAGAGAGAGATGGGTGAAGGCATCGGTCTCGATGACGAAACGGGCTTGTTTGGGTGCGGTTGTGAAGGCCTCGGGCTGGGGTGAAGATGCAACTTAATGCCAGCGTTTGAAGATCTGTCAAGACCGACCGACTCCTCGCTATTGGAGGATCGCGTAAACTCCTGTTTGGTTCCTCAATAAGACGACGGTGCGTCCAACTCCGCAGCCATTTCCTTACCACTGTTTTGTCCAAACCCCTTTTTGTGGATACAGTCTCTTGATTATCTGCGGGATCTTTTAACTCCACAACTGCAGGCTGGCTGTACTGCTCCTCAGTTGGCCTGACCAATGACTTATAATAGCAGATTCCCGTTAAGGAAAACTCGGCTATATCTTGGATTCTGCCACGCGAAAGGTAGACGGGAAAACTCGATTCTGCACTCGCCGTGAACATCTGACGTTTTACAGTTTATTGTTCCAAGACCCGACCGGCTTCTGCCAGTTACGTTGCTGCTGCTTTCAGTGAGTAACTCTCAACTAATTTCTGATCGCAATCATCGGTATATAGGTCTCAAATACTGCAAAATCTGCGCCATCAAACACCGCCTTCCACTAACAAGGCCAGGTGCTGGGCTCGTAAGAGTTGCCCGCCCTTATCAGCCACCACCGTGACTGAAGCTTTGGCATCTCTCTACGCCACCGACACTTAATTCTGCCATGGTTTGACTCTTATAGGCTTCGCCTCTTCTAAATTTTAAATGTAGATGGAAAGATGAGGAAGGAAGGAAGACTCTTCTGAACGGGATAAATAGCATTTTAGCGAAGAGGGCCAATTGATTTACACGAAAAGACGAGATGGAAAATCAGCTAATACGGAGTATCCATGTCAGGAGCTTCTAGAATACGCTACATTGGCGCCGCTTGATTTCGTTTTCGTGGAGAGATGGCCAAACACCGAACGTATTGCGGCAGACGCAAAGATTCTCTCCCACCCTTATCCATCCCTAATCGCGCCGACCGCATCAAAAGGGGGGCCGGAGATAGGTGCCCGCGTCCTTTGACGAAGCGGAAAGCCGACTACACGGTTCGTCTAATAGACTCGGGAATCGCACAAATGTCACAGCTCTTTTCGAGACGTGTCGCGGTGGGCGATTAGTTTCGGATTCGGAGACTTCAAACGGGCGGGAATACCGGCATAAATAATAGGGGATCCCGTCATTAGTCGGGCGTGAGTACCAAGCGTACACAGCAACAGCACTGGTTTTAAACCGAATCAGTATTGCGAGGAGTTGGACGACATTTCTTCGAGTCCAAAAAAATACTTCATCATCATGTCAAGAAAAAAATTGGGTGGCTATGGAAACCTTTCCTCAACAAGAAAGAGTTCTAACCGCTTCTCTTTCAGACTAGCCGGACAGTATTTACCCCCCCCCCTTCTAAAATACAACGCATGCGCCGAACGGCTTTCGAGTAAACTGTATCCTTCGCGTGCACAGGTCGCGGCTTCTGCCTCTCGTCAGTTTAAAGGACAGCTGTTTTTTTGTTTGTTTGTTTGTTTTCTAAGAATTTCTGTCCCGCGAACACTTATACAGCGACTGGTGAATTTAAATCGGCTAAAGGAACTGAAACTCCAACAGCTTTAATTACCATTATTAGTGCTTACGCTACGCTTTAAATAAAAATACACTCGGATCATCAAATGCATACAGGTAGCTTGAACATATTCTGATATATGCATTTTGGAGACCCCCTTTAAGGGGCTACGCGCTCGAGGTTATTTCCAGTCTTCGTACATAAGTGGTACAGGTATGTTAGCGCAAACTGTTCGGAGTAACTGGGTAAACATAGTTACTTCCCTTTCAAACTCCATCGACAGGGGGAAGTTAAAACAGGCGTGGATAGCTAGCGTCGGAAGCTAGGCTCCCAACAGTGAAGTAAGTATAAGTCAGCAGCGAAATCGAAACAAGTGCTACAAATACTAAGTTAGGGTTCACGATGAAAGAGAACAAGTGCCGCGGGATTCGACGGTCCTGCATAGACCATCAGGTCTAGTTAAAGGAGAACTTGGGTCGGACTCGGAGGGGCCCTCTATAAGACATCACCCCCCCCCCAGCCCGATAGTCCGGTGTCTAGTTTGCGACGGTCGCGAGCGGCGTGGGTTAAAAACGTTTCTGTCAAGTTCGATAACTCTGTCCGTCTGCTCCAGGTTGTGAATCTGTTCAATTTAAAGCGCCTTAACCCCTCCTCCCCCCACCCCTTTCACTGACAGAGCAGGTGATTAGCCGCAAAATGTCAATCAGGGATGATTACAGAGATTACCCTGTCACAGAGCAAATAGGGGTCGTTATTGCGGAGCTCTGGGCTTGTGGAAATGCGATGAAGCCTAAAAACGTTTGGGTGACAGTTATGTATTTCTGAGTACTTTCAATATGACGTTGTAATGGACGCTTCGGCCCAATGCCCCTCGAAGGATTCTATTTTACCCCCACCACCTTCGCCCGCTAAGGCAGTGATGCGCAGTCGCATTCCGTCTAACTACAGTGCCGTCCAAAAGTATTCAATTGTGGGAAATGCTTTTCCGACTCGCTTTCACACCATGGCTATCAAAAACAGACAAGAAAGCACAGTTGTCTCCTGGTAAGGCAAATCCGCCATCTCGGTGATTTAGACAGAGACGGATCGTTTAGCGTTTTTACTTTAGGAGAAATTTTTTTTTTAATTGGGTATAAAGAGAGTGAGAAACCGGAGTCGAGCTTCCCCCTCTCTTAATAACTTCGGCAACTTTTTCCTAAGGAGGGCCTTGACTGAAGTTTGCTCATCCCGAGAAAGTGCATTATTTTTTTTTCTTTCTTCAAAATCGCGACCAGAATGTAATCAATCCGAATTTAAAACCGGGAAGTCGAAAGTGTTTAATTTTTGTTTTTTTATCCTCAGCTCGGAATTCTTTCTTTGCGCATTCAGATTTGTGAAGAGCCTACTTCCGCGTACTGGCGATGATGTGTCCGGTCATTGTCACAGTAATACCCACGTGACGCCACTGCAACTCGCAACCATCTTTCCACGTCTCGTGTATCGTATCGCCGATTCCTCTGCCTCCGTTTGTCACTTTCTTTCTCTTTACTTACAAAGTATTATTCACGTGACAGACAGATAGACACACACACACACACACACATATATATATATATATATATATCTTTTTTTTCTTTAATAAAAAGTTGTAAAAAAAACATATACTTTCTAACAATCTATTGTCCATCGTTTAATCTCTGCCTACTATCTACCACCAAATGGAATGCCATCATTTTTGTTTGTTTATCTGTCTACTTCCAGCAAATACGGAACTGGCCTCTGTCCTCAGTGATGAGGGCGTCTTCCCACTCTGCAATCTGCTCTGGCTCTTCTGAGACGCCGACGTCAGGATCTACACGAACGTTATACAGGACACCATCTCGCACAACTATGACGTACCTCGCAGCACTAACTCTCATGCTATTTCGTTCCGGTCTCGTCTTTTGCACTAATATGAATCGCCTCCGAGTTGCATATCCGGAGAAAGTATAAGATAACGGAGAATGATAGGAAACAGTCGATTCATATACACGAAAATTAAAAAAAAAAACAACTAAAATATATATATATATATATGTATCTTTTTAATATGACAAGTTATTTACTTCTTTTTTTGTCAATATTTCGCAGTAAATAAAAATGGAAATCATATTTATTATTTAATACCTGTAACAGTAGATAGATAAATAATATATGTTAACCAGCATCCTGAACGAAATCTCGAAAAGCTGAACTTTAGACCGGTACAGAGTTTTATCTGATCTTTGCATCCTGCCGAACATGTTATGAAACGCTAAATTTGACACCTTCCGTCCCCCCAACCCCCGCCCGCCTCCACACAGAAGTTTTACTTTTCTTTTATTTCACTTCCTCATCTGCGCAGCTGCAGCTTTTTGCCGACAACCGGTTACCCACAATGCCCAGTAAAAACGGGTCGAGCCCAGGGTGAGGCTGTGACGTCACGCCCGTTTATCGCGTTTCTCGTATCCACGCATCGGGGCAGTTAATGGTGAACCTCCGTTTGGTATATTTCGATCAAAACAAAGCGTTTCAGAGAGAGAGAGAATAATAATATAATATTATCCTCGGACGTTAAATTATTGAAAATAAGTAAAACATTAGAAATAAAACCCAGTTAGTTCATTAAACTGTTTGTGCGTGATTTTGATGTATGTATGAGGGTTATAAACATCTCTCCACTTCGAAGATTTATAGTCTTCCGTCGTCTACATCACCTCGTCTGTTGTTTTAATCCGCCTGCTTCTATGCACGAGCCGTCCTGGCTCTACTTTACGACCTCTAGTTGCCAGCTAAACAAATTTCTATGGATTGACTTCCGTAAACTTAAACGTAGGGGCAAATATCTGGCACCAATGCCATTTTCTATGGCTGAAACATGACGGCGTTTCCATACAATGTTGCTGAGCCCGTCCATCTCCCTCTCCTTATCCGAGCTCCGGATGAATAGCACTCCGAAGAATCCAGACCGTTTTTCAATCATAACGAAAATGAGAGATTACTCGAAATTATTTTAGAATATCAAACGATACTACTTCTTCCCTTGGGTCACAAGATTTTGGACTACTAGGCGTTATCTCTCCAAAAACAGGGTAACTCGTGATGGCTTTGTCCATTGCCGAGCTGCCAGGTTTGAGATGTAACCGTGATTCTGTCTTATTTTGCTGACATGACCATTCGTCGAAGACGGTAACCCTCTCTGTTTCCCCTTCCCTAACTAATGATTGTACCTGAAAATACAAAGAATAACGACGTAGAAGCAGTCGAAGATTCCCTCTCGATAACAACCCGGTTAATATCAGAGTAATCGTGCGGGTCGGGTAAAACAGGAAGTGTTTTGAACCGAAAGGAACTTTGTAGTTTTTTTTTAACGGTGAATTTTAACTAAATGCTTCCTTTATTCCTTTATCAAAGTGTATATAAAACGTGATGGTCATAATTCTGCTTGTGTATCCTTTTTATTGTTCTAACATCTTCAATAATTCATTTTTACAGGTTATTACACTGATCAACAAAATTAAATGTATTATACTCATTATGAATGCAAACCAACTTTTTTAGACTAATTTTTCATGCTGATTTCAAAATTTCACTCCATTTGTATGCAGCACGTATCAGTTTTTCAGTAGATACACGCAAATATTTACATATTTGGATATATGAAATCATTAACGTAATAAATAAGGACATATTATTTTTAGAAAGTAAATGAGTTTATTGAGTTAAAAATCATCACTATCATTCTACAAAGAGTGAATACACAAAAAATTGGTCAGACAAAACAGACAAAGTTAGAATAACAGAATTAGAAACATTGTGATTTGGATTTCCTGCGGTGTTCCTGATCTGGTTGATCACGGTAAAGTGTCCAGCAGTAGTCAGCCAGCATACTGTCATTCCAGAAGCCTTGGTACCGTTTCTCCATAGCACTAATGTCCTGCTGAAATCTTTCACCATGTTCATCAGACACTGCTCCAAGGTTATCTGCGAAGAAATCCAGATGGGAGTCCAAAAAGTGAACTTTCAGTGACATGCGACAACCCATTGCTGAGTAACATTTCATAAGATTCTTGATGCCATCCTTGTAGTCCATTGCCTTCTTGTTGCCCAAGAAATTCTCACAGATCCAATTGAAAGCATTCCAGGCAGGCAGTTCCAGTTCATCCAGTGTTGTATTGAAGTTGACGTCTTTGAGTATATGGATTACGTAACGACAGAGAGAGACATGACATCAGTGCATAGAGAGCTATATATGACGTCAGTACAGAGAAAATTTGATGTAATTACAGAGATATGACGTCAGTACAGAGAAAATGTGACGTAATTACAGAGATATGACGTCAGTATATGGATTACGTAACTACAGAGAGAGAGACATGACATCAGTGCATAGAGAGCTATATATGACGTCAGTACAGAGAAAATTTGATGTAATTACAGAGATATGACGTCAGTACAGAGAAAATGTGACGTAATTACAGAGATATGACGTAAGTATATGGATTACGTAACTACAGAGAGAGACATGACGTCAGTGCATAGAGAGCTATATATGACGTCAGTACAGAGAAAATGTGACGTAATTACAGAGATATGACGTCAGTATATGGATTACGTAACTACAGAGAGAGACATGACGTCAGTGCATAGAGAGCTATATATGACGTCAGTACAGAGAAAATGTGACGTAATTACAGAGATATGACGTCAGTGCACAGAGAGAGAGGTCTTAATCGTAAGCGAGTCGGTCCGAGCGAAACTCTTTCGTACCAAAGGGGACCGCTTTCTAATCCATTTTTTGAGGCGCATGCGCGTAATGATCTCGTCAGCTCAGTCACAATAGTTCGACAGCATTGTTGGTTTTTAAGCGCACAAAAAGTCGTTTTTTTTTTCCAATGTAAAGAAAGGTTCGCTCGGATTTTAAGTATCGAGCGTGATGTGTTGTCTATTCCTCCTAAGTTGGTAACAGCCAGAGATTACGTGCGTTTTGCCGCCAAGTTACGTCATCACGGATCGCCGGGAGTCGGGGGAGATTATTGGGCGAAATACCCGTGGAAACTCGGATGGCGTTATCTGATTGGCGAGAACCGGTATCGTGCCCCGGGGCAGCGTCATCGATGAACCCGCCAGCGACGCCCTGAACTAACGCTGCGTTGTCAACGGATTTGCTAAAATGGAAAAGAGAGAATAAACTGTTTTTGGGAAGCTTTAAAGATGTCATGCCGGAAGCTCTTCCAAAACAACTTTTTAAAATCGGATGCACGCCGACAAGTTTGGCTCGAAAAATTTATTAAATGAAGACAAGAAATAATAATCAAATATCCCCATTTTGGTTTTGATGGGGTGCGGCTAACCGCTTGTTTCGTGGCATGAATGAACTTATACCATTTGGCGAAGGAAAAAAGGCCCCCGCCTGATTTAATATCGGCTTTGACCTTATTCGTGGAAAAAGATACCCAGTAAATTGGCGGGATTTACTGTGGCGGTAAAAAAAAAATGTGTTTTGCAAAGCTTTAGCTTGGTGTTGTGGAGGGATGGAGGGGTGGAGGCAGAAAAAGGAAATTTGGTGCGAAGGAAACAAAGGAAAAATATTCGGTGTGTAGAATTGTAAGTTAACGCTATGAGAGAGAGAGAGAGAGAGAGAGAGAGAGAGAGAGAGAGAGAGAGAGAGAGTGAGAGAGAGAGAGAGAGAAAGAGAGAGAAAGAGAGAGAGAGATAGATGGAGAGAGGTGAGGGAAGAGAGATAGAGAGAGAGAGTAACTTGAAAAAAACAACAACACGCTTTCGATATATATATCGTGAATGAAGACCTAAATAAAATTAAAATTATAAGTAATGCGACATTGGCAGAAATTTAGAGATGTGGTTTGGGAATTTTCCATCATTACCTCGCGACAGAGCGTCACTGCAGCGGAAGTGACGGTGGCGCGGTGAACTAAAGACCACGTGATGAACTAAGCCGAACAACTAACAGCTCTCGGGTTTCCATTACTCTAGTTAATTAATAGTGCAATAATTAAATATTAAAGAAAAACCTCACAATGGCAGCAGAGGCTATTCGAGTCGCCAAGTTACCAAGGAGACGGAGAAGGGGAGGGGGGGTCCCAACATAGGTTTATCAGAACAACTGTTGGAGGCAGGACTTCGCAGGTAACCTAAAAAGTTGTTGTTGTTGTTGTTGTTGTTTTTGTAATTAACGGACGATTTTGGACGCGGTGGACGCAAGAGAGAATCTTTCGATCTGTATCTCGAGTTAAAAATACTCGTCTTAATTGCAAGCCGGCTCGGGTTTTCGTAAAGGCCCCCGACACTAAAAGGTAGCAGGGCGGCATCGGTGGAGAGAGCAGCGATCGTGTCAGTGGGGCGGGTTCGGAGTCGAACCCACTTATTCCCCTTTTCGGGGGAGCTGCGGTCTGATCCGCGATAACGTTGCCAAAGTGGAAAACCTCGCAGAGCTTTTTAAAAATTAACTTCGGCAATTTGAACTTAATTAGTGGCATAGAAATGAACCGAAGAACCAAACAGCCGGTCGGAGTCGATATTCCCACCACTGGGAGGGGGTGGCGACGTCTCCCTGTGACGAGCGCGCTCTCGGCGGCGGCCGACCGTTTCCTTAGAAACGGTTATCCGGCTTTCGTACGGGGCGGAAACCGGATCATCTTTATTAATTCCGCACTTTAATTGAGACGTGGGGACGGTCTGGTTCTCTGCATCTCGCGGAATTAAGGGTTTCGATTGATCAGCGCCGTCGTTCATAAAAAGGCTATCGATATCTGTCGGTTCGGTTCGTTCCGCCTCGTTATAGGATCGCGCACGGTTCGGCGTTTTTTAAGCTCCCCCCCCCGCAGACTTTCGACGGGACTGCAGATCATGGCTGCTGCAGCGAGGAAAAAAAAAAACAACAACAATACATCCAAGTTCACGTCTCGTAGTCTCGTTGCAGCTCCGTCCTCGGCAGCCATTTAGAAATAATTTACGGAAAAACAAAATGGCTACGTACCAGATAAGTTCGCTTCGCCTCGTTTTGAGCTCTCAAGAAAGCGATGATATTACAGTGAGAAAGGTTATGATAACAAAATTTCTCTGCCTTAAACAATCTAAGTCTGATTTATTATTATTATTTTATTATTATTATTATTATTATTATTATTGCACGTGACTAACTCGTGTACGCATGCCCCAGACACAGATGACGTCACCAACTACCAAAAGCCAGCCAGCCCTGGCCTAGACACTAAAACATTCGGAGATGGTAAATAAATAAATTTCTGGCGATCCTGGGGTTGGTTCTCTTTTAAAATTTGTATTTTTAAGCTTTTAGCAATTGGATATATATATATTTTTTTTTCAGTTTGGTGATCGGATTAAGACAGCAAAGCGTTCGATCGCAGTTGGTCTGATAATTCTCTTCCTCAGCAGCCAGAGATTATGTGGAGTTAGTCATGCACCGGGAATTATTCTTGTAAATTTTGTAATTAGTTGTTAGTGGGTGGGGCCGGCACCCGGCCCTCCCTGGGTGTCGCATAGCGCTGCTGTAGTCCTCTCTAAGCGGGGATAGCCGAGCTCTCGTCGTAGGCAGCAGATGCAGTTAGCCAAAAAGCGAAAAGAAGGAGTTCACGGATTGACCCGGAACTTAATAAGAGAAATCGATCGTGTAGACCAAGGACGATGGGTCTTGTAAGACTGCCAGCGGTAAGCGACTTTTTGTCGAAAGCAAAAGATCGCCAACTTTAAGGTTCTCGTTTCTACTAATAACGTCGCTGTGTAAGGAAATGGGAACAGATTTTCACTTCTCACAGTTTATTGTTGAATTCGTGAGCTCAAAATCTGGCTGTCAGACCAAATATTGGGGGGGGGAACTGAAGCATATACAGGGTTGACACAATCGCTGTCTCCGACAGATGACCTTTTCAAAACAGAACCAAAACCCTACGCTCAAGTTATAACAAGTTTCAGGCAGTTGAAAACATTCTGTTTACTGACATCCGGGTCAGTTCGTATATTCTTCCCTTTAATTCCGCTGCCTCCTAGTGTAATTTATTAAATCTACCTATGACCGGGGTTTTGACCTTTCCTTTTGAATACCTTTCGAATCTTTTCCCTCAGCGACCGGGAGGATAGCTCGCGTGTTCGCGTGTGATAACGAACCCTTTTAACGATTTGGCGGTAGAAGACCGTGAAGAATGTGGTTCTGCACTCCGAAAATAAGTTGAGAATCAATTCCACCCTTCATCCAACACGCACTGGCCGGACGTATATTTTTAGAGTTAACTCCCCCTAGTTACACGGAAAGTAGACTATCGTGTCATAGATGGTGCAACATCTTCTGAACACGAATTAAATTATTATCTCTCATTATGCTGACAAAAAATTTCTTACATACATAGATATATATCTTAAACCTTTATTTCTTCAGCCAAACCAGTCAATATTGCTATATCCGATACAGTACTTGGCAAAACTCTAACAGATAGAGTGACGTGGTAGCAACGAAACAGACAAGCTTAGTTACCTGCCGTTTGGACTGATTTTCTCTGGGCGACTAGCCAACTGCATTGTCTCGAGAGATCAGACCAAATAAATCCGAAACGACTAAGTCTGTCGTTGTTGTAATGGAACGCAGCGAGAAAAGGCTGTTCATCACATAGTGTCACATGATTGAGGTTCATAGAAGTAAGATTCCCAGTTACCAAATTAAAAAAAAAACAAACAACTGCCTATTAAATACTTAGAAATATGCGTAAGCTTTGTTGTCGATAAGTCTAAGTTGTTGTACTAAAGCTACACTTATTTTGGTAATAATATCTGCCAGTTGATTCATTTAAGCATCTCCATTATTAAGTCAGATCACTGCTTACGTTGATTATCTCTGCACAGTCGGTAGCAATATATCGATGCAGTTAGGGTGATGGAGTATCCAACATCGAGATGCTGCTGCCAGACCATGAAAAATGCATCCCCAGCGTTTTGGGTGTCTTCAGCTCCGCTTTCTGCTTTGATTTCTTGCCGCAAAAATGCATCGATTTTTTCCATCATTATGCGGAAATCTTCGATTTAGACTCAAAGAAGGCGAACCGCTGCCGTTAATGGTGGTCAGGAGGCTCAACTAAGCTGTTACTCTCTGTGAATTAATGGATCTCAACCGGCATACATAGTATTTATTTATTTATTTTTTATTTTTTTAAAAAGAGAGAAAACACCCACAAAGCTGAGAGAACTCGCCAACTTTTCGACCTGAATATGCGGGCAAAGCGATCAGAAACTGTTCTTATTACCCCCAAGGTCCTGCTACTGTTCTCCTATTAAAGAGACAACCGACACCCTTGCTGTAAATGCGTCTCCCCCGCCTGGTCCACCGCTACGTCCCTGCAGTGTGGTCGAGAATCTGACGGCTCCTATTTAAACGGAGACATCTTAAGCTGTGAAGATGTCTGGTCTTTCGGTCATCCAGCGATGGGTTGGCACGTTTTGTTTTTGTTGCGCATGAGTCGTTGGAAGAAAAAGGTATCTTATTGATTTATTTCTTTCCGAGAGAGAGAGAGAGAGAGAGAGAGAGAGATGGAGAGAGACAGAGAGAGAGAGAGATGGAGAAGAGAGAGATGGAGAGAGGAAGAGAGAGAGAGAAGAGAGAGAGAGAGAGAGGAGAGAGAGATGGAGAGAGGGAGAGGGAGATGAATAGATCGAGAGAGAATCTCTCTGTCTAGATTTAGAAGATGAGATGAGATGCGCTATGGAGAGAGATCTTGTCTCTCTACTAGACTTTCTATGGGGAAGACACAAAAGCGTGCTGCCGAGAACCTAGCGGATCGATACGTTTTTTGTTCCGTCTGTATTTGTATCCAACGTCCGGTCTTTGAGACGACGCCCTGCCGTTGTGTCCGTCCGTTTGTCATGTTTTGGTGCGCACGTCTAAGCCATTTAAATCACCGCGGTCAAGTGAAATAAGGAGTTGTTAGTGACGTGCCATCCGTTCGCTGTTGTTGAAAGGCTTTAATAGTGTCCAACCGGTGTCGTACTTACTACGCAGGGGGGGGGGGGAGGTTGGGTGGCGGTCACCCGGAAATCTACTCGTTAATTATCTCAGTTCTCTTCTGCGGTTGGTGGTGGGGGAGCCCTACATGCCAATCACGACAACGGACAGGGGACCTGCTAGCGGAGGAAGAGGATGGGGGGTGTTGATATTAAAGTCGGTGCTTGGTTTCAGGGAGGGTGGTAAGGCTGGATTTGAACGCTAGAATCCGCGAGATAGGGGGCGGGATGATTGGCGAGTCGCCGGGCAGAAGCGGGGACGAACGGTCGGCGGTTCTGGCCGCTCGCAGACCGTATGAGGTAGAATATCGATCGAATATAAACCAGTGAAGTGACCCGGGGTTCATCTGCCTGATGCTGCCGGCGCCATTGGCCGGACCGGATATCAACTCGGCGCGGAAAGCCTGCAGATGGGCCCCGAGTTGGAGTCAGGGTTGGCGGAAGGGGGTTCGTATCTTTTGTAACAGACGGGAACAAATAAAAATCTACCCCTTTATAACGCCCGGTGTTCAAAGATAGAGACACGGTGCGCTGCTGGTAAACCCTTTACTTAAAGCGGAACCAGACGTATTTCGAACCGGAACGGTGGCGGTGACAACATTTAAAGGTGATTCGTAATATTTCCAGAAAGTTACTTAAAGTTGAACCGTAGTGGCAGACATGATATAAGGATGTGAGATTTTGCGTGTAAATGAGAAAAACAGAGGTGGGACGGAGGAAAGAATTTTCGGGTCACTGACCACCAAATATAGTACACGAGGAGCTAATTTTAAATACTCTAAAAATCAAGATGGAAACAACGATTACCCCCCCTTTTTTATGAAAAGGGAACAAAAGATAACCATGTCACTAACGGGTCAGTAAAACTAGGTTATCGATGTCGAATTTCTGCCAGCGCCCATATTATCTACTTGCTGCGTAATGCATCTGGAAATGAAAGTCCGCCATATACCATATACTAAGGGCGATCTTACCTGCTACGCCACCTAGTGGTGCGTGCTGCTGACCATGAAACAGAAAACCCGAATATATTGTTGTTAGTATTAATCACCTTCTGAATCGGGGGGTTTGGGTTAATGGCGGAAGTACGACCTCTGTTACGACAAAGCTTTTGAAAGCTACCGTCAGGTGGCATCATAAGTCACGGGAACATTTTGTAAGCGCCGATGTGAAATCGAGGCTATATTATTTTTTTTTTCTTATTTTAAAACTTTGGCTTGTGCCGGTTGATATAAAACCGGAACTGTCTTTAATGCTATGTTTTTCTTTTACTGAAACAGGTTTCTAGAATTTTTTACAGGAAATCGCGATAGATTACAATTATGGACGCCAATTGCTAAAAGAATTGAGTGAATAGGTAACCAGTTTTGCGGATCTGAGGGACATTTAATAAATGAACCCCCCCCCCAGGTTTGCGCTCCCACAGGGGCTTGACATCTTGTAAACATTTTCAGCAATGACATCATTATTTTTTTTACATCTCTTTAGACACTTTCCAAAGCGTTCAGTATAGGTTCTAGTAGCTTCCTGGATTACGCTTGGAAAAGAATATAATCTGTGTTTTTTTTTTTTTTCCTGAAGTACAGTATCGGATGCCTTGTGGAGGCAAATGACGAATAGGGGGTCTGTTTGTGGATAAAGTCTCCCTCTGTCTCTCTCTCCTTTTGAAGTGGTTCCACCAAAGACCCTTTGTTATTGTAGACAGAAAGCGTAACCATGTTTTTACAGTATTTAATCTGTAACTAGAGTAATGCAAAATAATGTATCTGAAGATGATAGCTGCTGGATTTGTGTGGCGAGTTCAGAAAGTACATATGGATACCAGAGTCCATAGCATGCATTCGAATAATTTGAGTTTATTGATAGTAATCGGACTTCACATTATTGTCTCACACACACACACACACACACACACACACACAGCTCTCAGTGTGTAGCACGCGATCCCTAATCTTGTAATCTATATAGGGGTCCGGAAGAACTCGCCATAGCCTCGAAACGTACGTCGACGATAACAGCAAACTGGCGTTCAAAATTGCGACTCAGTCATACCACAGCACCATTTGAATTTAACAGAAAACAACATCTCCGGCGTCGTTCTATAGACGAATAGCACTCGATGAATCTTTTCTCCCCGGACTCTTCGACTTAGTTCATTCCATACGAGTTCAAAGGGGGTACAAATATGAAAATTGAGTGGGAGCGGGGAAAGGACAAAACTCTAGTTTTAAAAATGTCCTTCCAGTTCTTCCAGTCAGGTATTGTATTAGGTTTTCAGCTTGTTTTGGACCATCATTATTTATTTTGATTATATAAACTAATTTCCTACTAAACGTCACCTTGACGGAACTACAGGGCATCGCCAAACACTCGCGATATCTCGCTTTTGTGAGAATAGCATCAGTTTGCTAAACAACCCAATACCTTCATGCTTCCTTCGCCAAGCTGAATTGTCGGCAAGATACGGTTAATTTCGCACCTTACCACAGTTTTTTTTTTTTTTTTTAATTCACCGAGATCGGTCGGTGCAGATGTTTCAAACTCTGCTCTCACCTGACGGCGACACGTTGCGCCGCCGCTCCGACTGTCGCCCGACCCAGCCTGACGAGCTTTCGCCGTTTAGTCAGAGGGTTCCAGCCGATACTTCACCGACCGACGAACGGAACTTCGCTCAAGTCGCCCGATGGTCGGTAGAGGTCGCCGACGGTTGCAGAGGAACCGTGGTCAGGGGGCCCGTCAACAAAATGGGGGGCTTCTCTTGCATTACGTCTTCGGCCTGGCAGCAGCAGCCTATTTTCTCTTTCAGCGAGGAGGAGACGGATGGGGGAACCAGATGACTTCATTCTCCAAATGGTTCGCACGCCAAACGATTTAACTCCAACTCGCCCCCCCCGACCCCCTTAATTCTCCGATGGCCGCAACCCTATTTATGAAGAGTTAATAACCGATGATAGCTTCGCTGCGTGCGAAATTTTGTCTTTTAGGAGCCATTTCCGTCTGCCAAGAAAGAAAAAGCACAGCACAAGCCGGCAGTTGTTGATAGCGAAGATAACATCAAGCTTTCGGTATTAGCCAAATATAACGTCCACAATCGCGCAGAAAGCTCGGGGTGACATCATGTCGCAATCAATGATTTGTGTCCTGATTCAAGGTTGATCAGATCGGTCGGGTCTATTTGTTTTTACTGGGTAATAAATACACATCCTTCACGAATAACGAGCCGAAAATCCGGTCAACCCTCTTTTCATATATTTGGCTTACACTCGCCCCCAACGCCATCGATCCAGTAAAATATCCAATATTCCATAGATAAGAAAGTTCCGAATTTATAAGACGCATGCGTGCAAAATGGAAACTTCCGCCACAAAAAAGAACTCTTCATTGAATTCCACGCGAGCTATGGCCGCCAATGGATACACTAATTACTTAAGTTAATTAGTGAGTATCGTCTAAATACAAAAACCACGCATCTATCAAATTTTTAGAAATTTTTTGAACGCCAAACTTTGAAGTTTCGCTTTCTTAATGTTTATATATAATTATATAACTTCAAAACAGATTTTACCGCTGTATTTATTAGCGAATTTTATTACCGGAACTGAAAACTTTCTTACTCTTGGATTGCAAACTGCAGAATGCAAGAGAGGCTTATAAATAGACTGGACAGAAATACGCGGAGGGTTTACTGTAATTTAGACCCATGTTTGCCCTTCTTTTAAGTAGCTACCAGAAAAATATTTTAAAAAGAAAATAAACTATAACCTATGCGATTATTCCGGTTGTTTGAATTAGTTTCTGGGTAAAATTGGCTGGTGTCATTTTTCCGACGCCAATTCTAAGAGAAACGTTCTCCCCGTCTTCGTGTTCCTAAGTTGTCCGGGATTTTACCAGCTTTGATTCACTCAGGGTCCTGTTCCCTCTTGATTTCCGACATTTCACCTGGTTAAAAAAATTACCGATAGTTACAGTGGCGTAGACGTTAAGGAACCAGGTACAGTTAAAGCCGTAGACAACACATACTTTGATCTTTTTAGAAAGTTAGAAACAGAAAACGTACAAAGACATGTTCGCGAGTTAGCCGGGAACGACAGACGAGCAGACTACGTTTCTTGCTAAGATTATGGGATGTGAGTGGCCACTTCCAAGACGCTACAACTGTAGCTTCAGAAATGTCTAGAAAACCTCCAAGACAGACAAGACAAATGTAATGGGGCAGCAGCCCCCCGTTTCCGGCAGATCTGAGATACTTTTCAAAAACATTAAGTCAATAACACAGTCTCTGTCTAAAATTGAATCGCTTTTAGTTGGATGGCGGAGGGGGGTTGAAAATAATACTATGAAATATCTGGGGGCCTCTAGGAAAGAAACAAAATAACGTATTTTTGTTCGTTCTCATTATAACTTTTACGGTATTTTAGTTTACTTTTCGTTTCACCTGCTACAGATGTTGGGCCTGGCTGGGTACGCGGAGAGAAAATACCGTTTTTTTAATACTCGCTGAACTAGAGAGAAAAAGATAGAGAGACATAACGTCAGTGTACAGAGAGAGATATTATGTAACTACAGAGAGAGACATGACGTCACTGTACAGAGAGATATTACGTAACTACAGAGAGAGAGATGACGTCAGTGTACAGTGAGAGAGATATTACGTAACTACAGAGAGAGACATGACGTCAGTGTACAGTGAGAGAGATATTACGTAACTACAGAGAGAGGCATGACGTCAGTGTACAGAGAGAGAGAGATATTACGTAACTACAGAGAGAGACGTGACGCCAGTGTACACACGCGCGCACACACGCACAGAGAGAGGGGACTTAATCGTAAACGATTCGGTCCGAGCGAATCTCTTTCGCGCCCAAGGGGACCGTTTTCTAATCCTGTTTTTGAGGCGCATGCGCGGTATTGTCTCGCCAGCTGTTTGTATTACAAGCGCGCAAAACTTTTTCTTTCCAGTGTAAACAAAAGTTCATTCAGATTTTAAGTATCGAGCAACTTATTCATGATAACTTCGTCTACATGTTATTCATACTGTTACTGTGCGCTTAGCAGCTTATTGCATTATGTCGATATCTGCAGCTGTAAAATGACAGGGGTAACGTCTTTAATTTTCCTTTCTAAGATTCTAACCAATGCTGTGCATACATTTATTTTTTACCAATTATTGCTGCATCCAAAAGTTCAGAATTATACAAAAGTGGTATAAGATTACAGGTTAAAACAAAAATCGCCTGATTTCCTCCGTAGACCGACAGGCTCAATGTGTGTGTGTGTGTGTGTGTGTGTGTGTGGTGTGTGTGTGTGTGTGTGTGTGTGTGTGTGTGTGTGGTGTGTGTGTGTACACGTGTAACACGAGCTGTGTTCGTTTATTTTGACTTCTAACAATTTCGTGGTTTCTCTCTCGTTAAAACCGACTTCCAGCTGTAAGAATTCTTCTGCATCTTTATTGACATTCGACTAATTATTTTTTTAACTCTTCAAAGAAAAATCGTAAAATAACATTTAAATAAATAATTAGGGGAATATTTTTTTCTCTTTTAGGGAGCCAGAAATATCTCCTGTCGCAGTAAAACTGATGGATTTATTATCTATATATATAACGGCGCCTCGAACAATACCAAGTAATAATGGTGCTGATGAACAGATTTATCTCCAAATTCGTTCATCCCTGATAACTGCCTTTTTTCCAGCAGCTCAGTTTTAAAGAGATGGGAGAAGACAAATGGTTCTATTATTGGCTTCATATAGTTGCGTCTCCTGGAGGCAAGATTGCAATTCAAAAGATGGAATATTGGAAAAGAAGGCTGACTGGGAGGAAGACACGCGACACGAAACATTAAGGAAATGACTACCAGGTCGGCAGAAATCCATTGAGACTTCGCCGATATTTGAGTTAGATGGTGGTCGGCGCCATATCGCCGTGTGGTGATGTCTGGGAGAGAGCCAATGCGAGTATTGTGGGCGGCATAGCGCCCTTCAGGGCTGCGCCGACAGGGGCTTTGAAGGGGGAATGGCTTTCTAGCCTGTAGTAGTGCGACGCTAAGAGACTGAAACAAACGAAGACACGCAGAGAAAGATATGGAGAGGAGAGAGGAGAGAGAGAGATGGCAAGGATGGGATTAAGACGAGAGAGCGAGAACGAGAGAGGAGAGAAGAGAGGAGAGAGAGATAGAAGTCGTACGGAAATATCCCAGGATAAATTCTGGCTCCAGCCGCATTAGCAATTTTAAAAAAAAAGAAAATACAGAAATATTTTTTTACAGAAAACTCTGGAGGTGGAATCTGACTTGTAACCGACCCCTTGCCTGTCTAGCTGGAGTATTTTATTTGGCCCCTAAATGAGATTTTGACTGCGTGCAGACATCCTTATTTGCCGTAACATTATCTATGGGCAGAGAGAGAGAGAGAGATAGAGAGAGCGAGATGACGCAGTATGGGAGACAGGGAGAGGAAGGGGAGAGAAAGAGAGAGAGAGAGAGATAGAGAGAGAGAACGTCAGAGGAGACAGGGAGAGAAGGGAAGGGGGAGAGAAAGAGAGAGAGAGAGAGAGAGAGAGAGAGAGAGAGAGAGATAGACGTCAGTATAGAGAAGAGAGGAGGGAGGGGGAGTGGGAGAGAGAAGAGAGAGAGAAATGACGTCAGTATGGAGAGAGGGAGAGAGAGAGAGAGATGACGTCAGTATGGAGGAGGGAGGGAGGAGAGGAGAGAGAGAGAGAGAGAGAGAGAGAGAGAGAGAGAGAGAGAGAGAGAGAGATGACGTCAGTATGGAGAGAGGGAGGGAGGGAGGGAGGGAGAGAGAGAGGCGGTGTAATGGTCTTCGGTTCGGTTTGCCGGAAGGCGAAATCCTCCATTCATTTCTCGACCTGTTCTCTTGTCGAATACGTTGTCCACCAAAGCCAGCAGCCAACACGAGTGGGCCAGGCGCCAGAGGGTAATTTCCGAAAGGATTAGCAGCATCGGAAGAGCTGGAGGGACGCGATGCTTACAAAAGAATTCCCGTCTTGAAGGACATCCGAGAAAGCGAGCAGTGGCAGCATCCCTGAACAGAATCAATCGCGCTATTATTAACGTGACTCAGCCGGTCAGAACTAATCTTCCCTCCCCCCCGTCAAGTATTCGGGAAATCGACGGCCTTCATCACCTGAGTTATGTCCCTTGAAATAAACATAGGGGTCTCCAGCGAGACAAAAGAATGGTCCCCGTGATTAGGTAGAAGCGTTGTTTTTCAGCAGTATTTCTGCTGAAATTCTCCGCGATTCGTAGAACTTCAGACATCAGAAGAAAAAAAACAAACAAACAGGAATTCGGCTAGTTTTTAAAAAAAAAAATATGTTTACCTGTCGATGTTTAGAGTTCTAGAAAACTTACCTGGCCTCGATGGCGCTTCCGGAAACCGATCTTTTGTTCTGTCAGGGATATTTTAGTTGTCGCTCATTTCAGATTCTTTTGAGGATTTTAGGTGAACAGGGGGCAGAAAATAATACTTCCAAAGTCGCCCAAGGTAAACGAGAGTAAATGTTAGCTCCCCTCACCTTACCTTATAATCGTGCATCGTCCACGTGCTAAGCCTTTTAGCACTCAAACCCTTTGCTACGAGTCTCTCTCTCTGGTTATATCAATAAGGGTCCACGGCTTACGTAGACAATAATAAATAATACGTAAGAAGAAACATAAATGCAGATGTCAGCACTGATAACAGTAGGATCAGATGAGGGGTGGGCGACTACTACACCGGATAGGAATCAACGAGTGAGCACGTGTCATCACCAACCGCCACTGTCCAGATAGGACCACGTGAATGGAGAGATCAGAAACTCGACATCTCGGGCACTAATCAGAAGTGATGCAGGAGTACCTATCCCTGACTCAGTGAATCTGCTTAGGTGAATGCAAGACGATTCACATATTGCACGTGGAGATGTGTTTTAGACGCCTTCCGATCCGCTACATCACGTTTTGTTCATTAGAGTGGTTAAAGTATCTTACATGATCATATTGCCCAGTATTTTCTTATTATATAAAATCATTAAACGTTTGGAGTTAATAAAAGCATAAACAGAAAGAAATCCCGTTCCAATATCGAGTACTTCTCTCCTCTCTTTTTTTTCCAGGCAAAGGAATTTCACTGTAACCATAGTTGCCAGTCTAAGTTATGCAGTATATTTAGATATTAACTTTGATGGAAGAGCAGTAACTCTGATTGCCTTATATGGGAGGGAACCTGATAAACTGATTAATGGCTGTCACATATTTTAGAATTTTTGTTAAATGAAAATCCAATGTAAAACGTTTCAAGAAAGCGTTTGGGGGGCATCTTGAAATGGTTTTAAAAAGTATTTAATCAGTTATCTACAAATCTCGCTGTTGTAGAGTTAAAATGTCATTACACCTTTACAACGACAACACCATCTATACACGATTTAATGAGGCTTTATTAAATTTAAAATTGTCTAAGTCTTAGACATGTCTGCCACAATTCGATGTTCGAAAGAGTATAAAACTGCATTATTATTATGTTCTTTTGTGTATTTTAATTCACTATGCAGGTTCCTTGCAGATCTAGGATTTGGTTCTGCAATCACTTATGTATTTATGTTCTGTTTTATGCACGAGCTCGCTGCTACTAAAGATGTAGTTCTTGCGATTTTCTATTGAAATAACATCTAAATAATTTGATATGCGAGAGAAAAAAACGCGAGATAATATTTTTTATTTTTTTTTGCCATATTCTCGAAGGAAGAAAGGATCGCTCGATAACAATGCGAATAGTTCTCTTGAAAAGTACCAAAGACTGCCTTATTGTAGTTTCAGCAGCTGCTAAAATAAAAGAAAGAGGAGAGAGAGAGAGGAGACTGAGAGAGAGAGAGAGAGGAGAGAGACGAGAGAGAGAGAGAGAGAGAGGGAGAGACTGCTGACAGAATTAGCCCCCCTTGAAAATATTCCACCAAAATACAGACGTCAAGAAATATGGAAACCAAACAAGTTAACGGCTGCCACAGAGGTTGTACGACGTGCATAGGTGCTATTCTGCTTTTCTGTCTTTGAATGTCTTTTTTTTCCAGAACCGTTTTCCAATCGTCCTTAAAGTGCTTAACTCTTTCAGGCCGCGGCGGTCTTACTAGGGTAGAAAGCACCGAAGAGTTGTCCTAGAGACTTCACTGCCGGATCCGGAAGTGCTAGTCCCACGTGTCGCAGGTTTGGTTTCGCGTCATGAAGAACAGTCACGCATTTACCACAGTTGTCTCCCTTCCAAAAGAACTTAAGCTCGATAAAACAGTTATATGTCTTCGATGACTGTGCATAATATTGCGGAAAATTATACATAAACGTGTGTAACATCATATAGATAAACAGAATCTTCAACTGAATAATCTTTTTTTAAAAAAAATAAAAGTGGCATACATTTAAATAAAGTTATTTTAATTCTTGTTCTGTTAATGCATGTAGACTTTTAAAAAAAGGGTAGTTGTGCAAGTATTGCTTTGATATAAGTTCCTAGAGGACGTGGTAGGGATATATCCAACCATTCAAATCAGAGGCAATCTCCGCGGAGTAAATAGACCAGGGGAGGAGCAGAGGACAAAGCTCGGAATGAAACAGAAAAACACAGAACCAGTGTCGTTCAGTCTTTGGCAAAAACCGAGCGCACGCTGCTGCTCAAGTTCTCCATCGTAGATCGGCCTCTTCAGCATTCAGTCAGCAGAGGGCGTTGTCAAGGGCAGACTTGGGAATGATGGATGATTCAGCGCTCGGATCATATACGGCTTACTTCCGTCTGGCCGTCCGACATAATCAATAATACGCCTGCGAGCCGTCGAGAAAGATTTCAGATGTTGCCGGGCTCAGACAGACAGATAGACAGACGGACGGCCAGACAGGTGTATTAATCCCTTCTCCATTTTCGCGCGCGAGCTCTGACGCCCCCCCACTTTGCTGGCGGTTCTATGTCCAATTATCGGCCATTAAAGCGAAACCAAAGGTCGCAACTTTTTTTTTTCCATCAAAATTTTACTTAAATCGTGTATTTCATTTAATCATTAAATAATTTATTTGCTATTCATTTTACTCAACTACTCTTGATTTATCCATATTTATATTCTTGCATTCAAAAGTATGATGTCACCATGAATAACCAGCTGTTATCGGGTTTCCCAATACCTTATTGTTACTGGAGATGCTTTATCCCAAACATCCATCAAAACTCCGCTGAAGCATGTATCGGAGCAAATAATTAACTTAAGTGTAACGTGCTGCCTTTTCAAGCTATATGAATAGTTATAGACACGGCAAGTTACTGTTATGAATGTTAAATATAGTTCATGCCAAAAACATGGTATGATCGTGTTCATCTGATATCGATTATTTCTAATAATTTGAATAATTGTTCACCCTTTTGTGCAAGCGCTAAAAGACTTCATTATTGGTGACCGCTATTGCTTTGTTTTCTATATGAAACAGCTCTTGAGAACAGAATTTCTCATGGAACAATGAATGCTGTCAATTATTTGCCAACATAAAGCTGGTTACTCCTGAAGGAACACGGAGCCAGTTAGAGTTGCACAGGCTGATGCGAAAATAACTATTTATAGAATGACCTAACTGGCTCAGCCCGGAGATTAAAACCCGAGGAAGATAGAGAACATCCATGGAAAGGAAAGATAGGTTGCTGGTTCGTAAGGGGAAAGAGCGAGCAAACTCTTTGTTGACGAGTAGCCAATTAGCTTGTAGCCACAAATTTTTGGCAGCAGCCAGCATCTTCAAGTTTATCATGAGAGAGATTGGGTTCATTGGTTGAATGGCGGCTACGAATCCCTTGATTAAACGTGGTAACAAGAAGAGGTGATCGAACCAGCTAATCGGCAGTACACTTGGTAAAAAAAATGATAATTTTCCCACAAAAGACAAAGATCGAAATATTCTGAAACGCCATGCAATTCCACCGGAGCATTCTTTGCCAGGTAATAAGTTTACACTACAACAACGTCCTGATTCGGTAATACACTGAAAAGCTCAATACAGAATATACCTTGCATTAAAAAAACTGGAAAAAACCTTTTAAAAGCCTGGTTTGACTTCTTAAGTATCCGGAACTGAACCCCAATAAACTTGAGTGGGATGAATCAAATCGAGAAGCGAACAACCAAGGGAAAAGATCCAGCCAATGTCAATCAACTATGGAACTACTTGCATAGAATAGGGATTATTTACAAGGTCAGGGTCGAATAGGATGGCCAAAATAAGTCCAGCAGTTACTTACAATAAATAGTAGTTGTTTTGATTTTTGAGAAGACCTGAATTAATAACGTCATTGGTAAAGCTCACAAATTCTGAAACGTTATTTATCTGATCTTCAAAGTTGTTTTGAATATATAATGTATTTTTCATCGACAAAAAAGTGCTAAGAGGCAGATAAGAATATTTTGGTATGGTAGGCCCAACAGGTAATTCTAATAAAATGGTACTATCCCGGCATACCCACGTTCTGACCATCTTTATCCTATCAATGGACAAGAATCTCATGGACGTTTATCACTTTCACCAGGTACGCACGTCCCGGATGTTACCAATTCACACCTGAAGCGTCTGTATTGGAGAGGCCCTACAACCGACTGTCAAGTACGGGTGCATTAAAACTAGAGGTCATTTAGACTGCGAGTAAAACAAATCCGGCATTCATTTTTGACGTCTAAATTTCTGTACATCTTTCAAGGGAAAAGGCTGTTTTATTCTATTAAAGAACGCTTGGCCGTATCTCCATATCCTGCTGGATGGGACAATACGCAATTCGGAATGTAGTATAGTCGCTTCTATGGGCCGGCTCCTGCAGTCTGGATATAGATCTGATTGACCGCCTACGGCAATATCAACTTGCCAGACAACTAAGGGTCAGACTGCCAAGACCAACAGCCTCACAGCGCCAAACCGAAGGAATATTTACAAATATCAGGGAATTAGGTCTCCATCAATAATCTGAAAGTTCCATGTAAAACTACGGTGTTCAGATTATAACGACAAAGATCTGTATTTTTTAAAAAGATACATGATGGATTTAAAAGCGACCACAGATCTATACTTTTCTAAAAATCTAAATAAAAACAGTTTTTGAAAACACAATTGGAACGAAACATCATTAAATTGCACGGATACAAATATTTAAAAATTCTTCCGAAATACAAATACATCGGTGTTTGCTGCAAGTCTGTCTGCTTCTGCAGGAAACATGGCATTTATTTAATGTGAAAAGCTGAATTAAACTTCCAAATTGCCAGCTGTTTAGCAGACATTCGTGCATCAACCGGGAAACTCCCAGAAGGCGGTCGGGCATGGCGTCACTTCCCGTGAGGAAGCTCGGATACGCGAAAGCTGACATCTGGCCTGCGAAAAAATTAGCATTTTGTTTCATTAACAATAATTATCCCCCCTCTCTCTCCCAGTAGTTTATTTATGCATCCGGCCGAGCCGGTTTCCACACTCACCAACTGCCGTGTCAGCCGTATCGTTACGGACAAGAGACTGGAGTGTGTTTCAACAACCGAATACGAAAAGAACAGAATAATTTTAACTTTGAATCCTGCTAAGACAAGAGACGCATACCGATTGTTCTATCTTTGGTCTTGAAGAGTTTGAATAGTATATTTAGCTAATAACGTCGCAATGCAAGAGAGACAACATCTGTTTACCTAAGACGGGTATAATTAACGGAGCCAACACGTCCTTTGGTAAATTCTAGCCCAAAACGGTTCGGATCCAGTGTCAAGCCATGTTTTCCCCTACGGTTTCGGTAAGTAGGCAGTGCTGAGTTCTCTTTGGCCCAAAACTCTCTTAAGAGCGGCTCAGCTCTCCACTGAAAGACGTCATCTTCTAGCGAAAAAATCTCGTCAATCTCACCGGGAAAGATTTGAATTTCTTTATTTCCTTTTCCTTAACCGTCTCTCCTAGAATTAGACACCCTATCCCTACCCCTCCCTCTCTCTGGCAACGCACATTAATCTCGCTGTGTTGACTTTGAAGCCTTAGCGCCTTTATACCGATGACCGAGTCCGTTCGTGTAGACATATTTTCATATTCTCGGGTGTCGGCCCAACGCTTCCGTTCGCGCTTCTTCTTCTTTTTTATAGCCCTGTTTTCCAGTTCCCGATTTTATCAGTAACTCTCTGACGGCCCTTCCCATGATAGCCCAGATCGGTTGGCACCGTTCGTGTTGTTTCAGAGCTGGCAGAAGTTCTATGAAGATATTCCATTCCGCCAGTTTTCCTTAAACCACCCCAAACGTTTCCATTTCTTAATAGATTTAACAAACATCTGGCAGATCCTATCAGAAAGAAAGAAAGAGTTTCTCCTGGTTCCCCGAGAAAAAAAGAAAAAGAATATATATATATATGCACGTTTCGTTCTCTGAGAAGCAGCCATGTTTATAATATGATGAACTGGCCTGCCAAAGGGAAGTAAGTCGTTCATTTAGAAAACGCGATATGTTTTGCTAAAATTACCATTTGGGTAATTTATCGCAAAGTGCATGAGATATATTTAGAAATTGCAATTTTTAGTAAAATTGTTTGCTATATGTTTTCTACCGTTCTAATTATACAAATTTTTAATACCTTGGCTACTTTATTAAGATCTCTGTATCCTTTCAGACTTGGGTCTGGCCGAAGCTGCAGACTCGAGTTACGTTAATCACGTGGTGTGTCACCTGATCGTGGCAGCTCTATCGATGTCTTGGACAAGCCAATTTGCAGCCAGTCCAGAAGTTATGGAGAAAAGCAAAGAAAAACACTACGACATTCTAAAAGGGCAACGATAGTGGACGGACGGTTAGCAGACGACACAGTGGTGGCCGTGACAGTTTCGCTGGTAGGCTGCTCCAAGACATCGCCATTCAAGTTGACCAGCAGGCAGTTTGGGGAAAAGGGGGGTGGGGAGACCCTAACCCTAACCCTAACCCATCCTCGAAGGTGGCGGAAACAGCGAGTGCCGGGCGATTCACACCCCCACCTGCTGCCGTGGCTTCGCTTAAAACGGTGATCACAGTCACCAACGTGAAAAGGGGTCTCCTGTAGCGTAATCAGGGCAGACATCGGACTAAGAAGGAAAGAAGGACATTGTGGAAAGTGATGGATGGGATAGGGGGGAGGAGGGAGACTGCTGGGATTTCGGGCCTCTACAACCGCCAGCGCAATCCGCCGCCACGACCCTCTGCTTGCCTCGCTCCACGTATCGCATGCTAGTTAACGGATATTAGTCGGGATATCTCCCAGCACCTCGTGGGTTTCATCCGAGTCGTCTCGGGAGACCCAACACGCTATTAGGTACGGGTCTTAATAATGCAGCCAGGCAGGCGTGTGTGGGCCCATATGGATACGATTTTTCAGTGGTAGGCTCACGTTTAAAGCCATCGGGGTTACTTTTGTATATATATATATATATATAGAATAGGTTTGGCTGTTTCACTATATTTTGATAAGGATCGTTGATTAGAAAGGAAAAGCAGCGACGTGTACAGAGAATAAGTCCAGCAGCTCCCTGACTGACAACCAGGGGTGTGAAGAAGAGGGGAAGTTTATAAAATTTTTTTTGTTGTTGCGACGATCCATTTGCTAACAGGGGGCTAGCGCGCACAACGTTCAAGTAAATACAGACGGAATTCCAAGGTCATCCTTTTTGAAAAGCCTTAAAAGGTCAGTAAATACAGACAGAGATGGGTGCGGTCTCTTATCCTTGTGTCCCCTCGACAGACCGGGCAACCCCATGCCGGGAGAGATAACACCTTATGATTACGTTAGGACGGACAAGCTCGTTCGCCCCTTTATGACTCAGATCCCAGTTTCGATAGGCAAACCACTATACATCTACTTAAGGACAGATGTCCCAGTTCTCTAATTGGACACCCCCCCCAACGTGCCGACTGTCCAGAACATGTTTTAAGGGGCCCATGATAGTTTTTAAAAGGTGTCTCGATATGACTGCGGCAAGACGTCACCGGAAATCTCTCTCTCTCTCACACACAGCCCGTCACCGGTGATCGGTTGTCAGAGGTCCCCCTGCGGCCCCAAGTTTCGGTTCTAGAAATCGGACTATTTGTAATGATTTCAGCTCGGCATGTCGACCGAAGGAAGTCGCCATTATTAGGTCGGCGAAGCGACGTCATTTCACACTCGCGGTGACGTCACGGAAGAAATGACGTCAAGTCGTAGCGGCCGGGACCGGAAGTGGGGGGGTGGTGGTGCGGCCAAAAAATTATAAAATGTCGCCGCGGAGAAATTTTTTTTTTTTTTTTAATTAAATTTTTCCTTATTTCTTTTTTCTAAGATTCCCCCAGGTACCTCGAGCCGCCGTCTGTGTTTATTGGGTCCCGGATCGTCTTTCTTCCAGCTATGTTCGATCAGAGCACCGGCCGGCGGCTTCAGCGCACTCTGCAGGCCCGTATCGTGAGTCACTGGGCTTAGGGGGCCCCCCCCCAAACCCCCGTCTCCATCATCGAAGTAACACAATGGCGTTCCGGGTCGGAGCCGCCGCTCCCCCTCCTCCCGGAGAACCGAGGTGGAAGAAGGGGGAGTTTACTAATTGGCGAAGGGTCGTCGGGTTCACATCCCGGTGACGTCCCTACGTCCGGCCTGCGGCGCCTCTGGCGAGAACCGGCGGCGATTCCGCGACGTAGACAGGACGTCTCTTAACGCGTGAAGCCGCCGCCGGCACGTCGGACGGGCGCCCGCAGAAGGCGAGGGGAGGGGCTCCGTTCATCCGCCGGTCTGCTGCACCGGCCTCTCCTCACTCTATCGCTGATGGAGATCTTGCCCATCCCCCCTGTAGCCCTAGATCCCGAAACGGACTCCTCTACGTTTTCCGTAACCTTTAATATTCACCCCAGAATATGTGGAGTCCTTCGTTTCTGAATCTTACCCTGGTGGTGACAGGATGTACCCGCCCTCTCCCTGATTGCCAACCCCCTCACCCCCCCTAACAAGACGCCGACGTGCGATGTACTCTCTGGACGAAGTCTATCCAAAGCGCCAAATAAATGGGAAGAGAGATACTCGATGTTCGTGTTCCGATAGTTCTGATCACTAGGCCTCAGATACTGCTCACCTCTCTACAGGCACTCCCGGCTATGGACTACAAAGGATTGACATTCCTTTGTTGGTCTTACCGATCCGCATCCTCCTCCCCCATCTTTTATACCCCCGAATGCATTTGCAAGGAGAATCTCACGGCTGAAACCTTTCAAAAAAACTCACACCATGACGCGACAAACGAACAACAACAAAAAAAAACACAGTATCGATCAGTTGGATTCACGGCCGGTGGACCGGCAAGTAAGAAAAAATAAACTTCTGACGGAAAGCCGCATGAAGGGGAAGAATGACGAGTCAGCGAGACGCGTAAGTAATAAGGAACAGGAAAACTGGTGTTGTTTGCGATTTCATGTATCGTGCGAGTTAATGGGCGACTGTTACCAAGAAGAAAGAAGGCGACGTTCTCCTTCATCAGTTAGATGAGATAGCTGCATACTTCATTAAAAACTCCAAGACGCGAAGCCTAAGTATGATGCAGTATTCGAGACGGATATGGAAAAGTAAACAACGTTAAGGCAAATACGGATTCTAAATAATTGATAACCATAAACGTGTGCAGATTTGTTTTGCGGTGACTCGCCTGGTACACCATCATGTGCTAATGCCCATGACTGCGATTGGTCCTTAGGTGGCCAATAAGAGACCTCTATACGACGACCGTGTGGCGTTGAAAATATAATTAATTATGTTGCCGTTAACTGTTGTTGTATGCCTACACAGGAGTACCAGAAGAAAAATATTCCTTGATGGACATAAAACATTAGTGTTCATGCTCCTGAGAGATAATTAATAAGGCAAAGTTTCGCCAAGTGCTGTGAGGAAGAATTTAAAGATATTATCTAAAAAACTAATTCTTCTTCCTCGTTTTGTTGTTGCTACTTTCCCGTGTCTTATGTCAATTTTCTGAAGATTTTGTAAACTCTCAGATTTGAGGAAAGAAAAAAAAAACACGCGATGAATATTTAACAAGCACATATACTCTCGCCACTAATCTCACGCTTCGACTTCCGGAGGACGCTGCCATCGTTACGGTGACGACATCACGGGCAGTTAACTCTGCGAAACTGACCCAACGTCCGGCAGTGTAACAGGCTGTCCATTCTACACGGTTCTCTGTTCTTTCTCACTCAGTTTAAATAAATATTTTGAGATTCAGTATAAGTACATATAAGCGGATTTTAAATTTTTATATGCTGAATTATAGTTACAGAAGCATCAAATGTTCCAAAAGAAATCACGCCAGGGGGTGTTTCCGAACGTACACCAGGTTTGCGAGAAAGGTACCAAAATTGAGAAAACACGTATTGCGCAGGTCCGCCAAACGATAGAGAGAGAGAGAGAGAGATGCAAGTGCGTTCTTGCTTCATTCGCAATCGACCTGGTTAATCGTTTGAAGAACATTTCAACGCCGAAATCCCAATTAGTAGGTTCCGCACAAAGTTTGGTGGTCTGTGAAGGTGACCTAAGCGATTCTTACTTAATGACTCGGAAGTGCTAGAGCATAGACATTGGGGAAGTGCAAAACACACGTCCTCGTTCGGAGTGCAACACGTCATCTCTCTCTCTCTTCTCTCCATCTCTCTCTCATCTCTCTCCTCTCTCTCTCTCTCTCTCTCTCTCTCTCATCTCTCTCTCATCCTCTCTGCTCTCTCTCTCTCAGCTCTCTCTCTCTCTCTCTCTCTCTCTCTCTCCTCTCTCTCTCTCTCTCTCTCCTCTCTCTCTCTCTCTCCTCTCTCTCTCCTCCGTCTCTCTCTCGCTCTCTCTCTCTCTCTCCCTCTCTCTGCCGTAATGATGGCGATCGACTTGTACTTTCTGATCAGCATTCGTTTCTTCTGACTGCCAGGATTTACATCAGACACCGCTGTGTTATTTGATGAGATTCTGCAACGGATCGCAACCAAGATTAATAACCCTGGCGCTACAGTTCCTCTTCCTGGTGAACACAGCCATCAAAGGCGGCGGATATTTCTTGGCTTCATTGAGATTCGCTTGCTACAGGAACAGCGGTCAGGGGTAGGGAGGGAGGAGGGGGGGGCAACGTCCTGAAAAAGCTGACCGCACCAAATCAAGTTCCGGCTTCAACAATGGAGTCTGTTCGCGCCATTGTTCTCTCGCGCCCCTCACCTGCTATTTAGACCAGGTGTGTAGACCTCCCACTTTCCCCTCCCCGACCGGTCAGCAGACCTTTGGCTACCACAGAGGACGGTGGGGGTGTTGTTGTTCGGCGGTTAATCGCCATTGTCCGATTTGGGGACGGCCCCCGGCCACTGTCCCGGCAACAACGCCTGGCCGCCCGCGACGTCGCTGTCGGAGGCCCCGGCTCCTTTGAAATCGCTACGCGCCGTCAGAAGTGAAATCGACGCTGATCGGCCGCATGGCTGCGAGTATCAACTCCGGTTCGGATCGTTAATGAGTCTCGTGGAAACGACAGCCAGTGCTACGAGAGGTGGGAGGAAACCGAACCAGGCGAGCGAGACACACCTGGCGTTCATCCAGCCGTTCTTTGTTGGTTAGAGGAGACGACTTCTTCACAGAGGAGGGAAACGGATCCCTGTCGCCGCAGCCGTCCGTGTATCTGTCTCGAGAAGCGTTTTATGAACTCATGCATATTCAACGATGTTAACAATTAAACGTTTATATTATTATTTGATAAGTCGAACTATAATTTAATGGCAAAGTTCTCTCTCTCACTCTCTCCTATTCTCGTACGTCTCTCTTACTCAATCTCTTACTCTCACTCTCTCTCTCTCACTCTCTCTCTCTCTCCTCGCTCGCACTCTCTCTTACTCTCACTCCTGTCGTACTCTCCTCTCTCCTCTCCTCTCTCTCACTTACTCTCGTACTCTCTCTCTCTCACGTACTCTCTCTCTCGGACTCTCTCTCTCTTACTCTCACTCTCTATCCGTACTCTCTCGCTCCTCTCTCTCACTTACTCTCTCTCCTCGTACTCCTCTCTCTCACTTTCTCTCTCCTCTTACTCTCTCTCGCACTCTCTCTCTCTCTCACTTACTCTCCTCTCGCGTACTCTCTCATCTCACTCTCACTCTCTCTACTCTCTCTCGTACTCTCTCTCTCTCTCTCACTTTCTCTCGTACTCTCTCTCACATACTCTTTCTTCTCTCACTCTCTCTCTCACTTACTCTCTCTCGTACTCTCACTCTCTCTCGTACCTCCTCTCTCTCTCTCACTTACTCCCTCGTAACTCGTCTCCTTCTTACTCACTCTCTCCCCATCTCTCACTTACTCGCTCTCGTCTCGTACTCTACTCTCTCGCTCTCTCTCTCGTACTCTCTCTCTCGTACTCTCACTCTCTATCGTACCTCTCTCTCTCCTCTCACTTACGCTCTCTCTCGTACTCTCTCTCTCTCACTCTCTCTCTCTCCTTACTCTCTCTCTCTCTTCACTCTCTTACTCTCATCTCTCTCTCTCACTCTCTTACTCTCTCTCTCACTCTCTCTTCGTACTCTCTCTCTCGCTCCTCTCTCTCTCTCTCTCTCTCTCTCGCTCTCTCACTTTCTCTCGTACTCTCTCTCACTTACTCTTTCTCTCCCTCACTCGCTCTCTCTCTTCACTTACTCTCTCTCTCGTACTCACTCTCTCTCTCTCTCTTACTCTCCTCTTTTTCTCAACCCCCTCCTTCCCCGACATATCGCTACTTTGTTTAGCTTATATTAGAGTCAGTTCAAGGAAACCCGAGCGTCTGGAGACAGGGGGAGGTAATCGAGTCACCTTGAAAGAAACCAGGTGGCAAAACTAAAAAAGATGTATTCGAACCCTATAAATAAACCAAGCGCCAGATACCCGATAATAGAATTTTTTTTTTTAAAAAAAGAAGAAGATAGCAAGCCAAATGGTCAGATGACAACGTATACCTAAATAAATAGCCCCAAAATTAGCACTTTCGTAAACATGATTTTTTCCTCCCCCGGCTCTCTCGACACTGTATAGCCGTGGAGAGGGGCCACATGTTCCGTGTGATCAAGATACAGGTAAACACGTCTCACTAGCCGGGTTTGTTAGCAGAAAGATAAAATCTTCGACATTCCCCGCCCCGAACTTCTACTTTCTGAAACCCAAAACTCTAACACTGTTCTGACAACTCGCCGATCAGTTAAGATTCGGTTTCGTTAGTAGAAAAAAAAAAAAACAAACGGCTATATTAATTAGTTACTTAAACATTCGATATATTTGCAAAGTCCGCCATATTGTGCGCGCGCGCGCGCGTGTGTGTGGTGCGTGGGGTGGGGGGGGTGGGGTGTAGCTCTTTAGAAGAGAGGAGAAGAGTGATGACGTCATCTTACTTACGCGCACCGCGATGACGTACAAGTGGTCCTGCTTGTTCTTCTCGGCAAAAGAGTGACGGGGGCTGGACGTCTGGAGACGATCGACAGGTTCGAATTTTTTGAAAGTTCTCAAAGTTAATAGGACAGGTAATTAATCCCGGAAGAGGGTCTACTTTACTGGATTGAATGTGAGTGGGGGGGTTGGTTTTTTTTGTTTTGTTGTTCTTTGTCTTTTATTAGCAAAATCTAGTGCACATCGGAGTTACTTTTACTACGAATCGGAAGTTCTGGGACCATTCTTCGTGCCACCGCATTTCCGGTCTTTCGCGTTGTGGAGTGAAAAGAAATGATGGAATTCTGCTGAAGGCCGGACTTTTGCCAACCCTCTTTTCTCTTCTTTCTGTATTTTTTTTCCTACAGTCGATGTTCTCTAAATTAAACGATCGAAAATATTAAATTTGTGTTGAGAAAACTGCACTGACTGTCAAATTAACTTTGTTATTTACTAATTAAATTAAATCATCCC
>JACATO010000401.1:0-31353 GCA_018389105.1 Nautilus pompilius | reverse complement strand
GATTAGCAACTGGAATATAGAAGTCTCATATCTATTCTCCTGGCAGAGTTACCTCCTCCTACTTCAGGGTTCTTCCGCGGACTATTTACGGAAGTCGAATCAAAGTTGACCCTCACACGTCTGACATAATTCACGAGCTCCTCTCCACTACTGGAGAACTGGCTCCCTCATCCCTGATGATGACTTTCTGTCTGCTTTTTAATGAGGTGAATAAATTTTAAATGTACGAGATGAAGACCGATTAAGTATGAATTTCTCTTTCTACATCTCATTTTATCATAGAATCATCAAGAACTTGTCGAGGAGAGAAATAATAATAATAAATAATAATAATAATAATAATAATAATAATAATAATAATAATAATAATAAATAATAATAATAAGATAGATTTTCTACTTCTCTTGATTTGTGTTGTTTACCTTCTGATGACCTGATGTATTTCTGTCGAGGTCCGAGTCTCTGACATTTGGATGAACTGGACCACAGTTTTTCTCTCTACATTTTGTAGAACCTGAGGACAAATTTAGCGAACGGTCAGTTGATGGGGAACTTACGGTGTTTTCTTACCTTTGTGAGTTAGAACTTTTCTTACTTAAAAACGAGTAATTGTATATTATTATGTATTATGATTATTATTATTATTATTATTATTATTATTATTTATTATATAACTCATATTATACAAAGATAAAAGGCTAAATTATTATTATTATTATTATTATTATTAGTATTATTATTATTATTATTATTATTATTATCGGTGGGACAGAGTTGAACAGGAAGGACCCCAGGTCCCGTTATTCCAGTCCCCACCCACGTGTCAGCCTGGACCATACATTTAAAGAGGAAGTCGGTCCCGGACCCAGTAATAGATCTGCCCGCTCGCTGCCGTCTGACAGGACATCAGTCCCCCGGTGGCCGGGAGGTCTGAGCTTGGAATACAATGACACTGAAGAACAGCGCAACAAAGACGACACCAGTTAGTAAATGTTTAGGGAAATAATGGGGTCATCATGTCGCAGACTTCTTGTCTCTCCACTGAATTTGTTATCACTGTTTTGGTATCTTAATGTTATTTAATACCAAACCGGATATTGTCTCAACGACTCGTTCCTTTACCGAAATCCTGGCTGTAAACACAAGGATCAGTTTAACACCACTAAGTCAATCCAGGGTCGCCCCTTCTTTATTTACATACTGCAGGTCTCCCTAGAACGATGTCGGTGGAGCCGGAGAGCTCACCCGACAATACCTCCCTCCCTCTTCATCTGGAGCTGTAAGTCTCCCCTCCATGGACCCCGTCAGCGTCTGGTCAGTTGACGGTAAGGAAGAGACATTATTAGAGAATATGAAACAAGAACCTCATCAATTTTCGTTATTAGTTCCTCCCATTTACCAGATTCTTCCTGGTGTCTTCTTTGTTGCTCTGTTCTTCAGCCTGGATTTCGCTAAAGGAGCGAGTCTTTGAAACAATATCCAGTTTGGTATTAAATAACAATAAGCTGCCAATTCAGTGATAACAAAGTCAGTGGAGAGACAGGAAGACAGCGACATGATGACCCCTATTATTTACCTAAACATTTACCAGCTCTACTCCATTTATTTAACCTGGAGAATTGTTGTACACCTCTACCACCTGGCAGGTAAACAGCGTTCATCCTCAACAAGTCTGCTGCGATATCACAAAGTGTGAACTCCTCGTCTCGTTGTCAAAAAATACCTGGGATTGTGCTGAGGTCTGATCGCCTTTAGAACTCCGACAGTCGATTGTAATAGAGTAAAGATAAGCAGACAGAATATTTATGTCACCTCCTGGCCAATGTCATGGAGACAGTTCTACCTCACAAACTGCTAAGCTCGGCTTGTAGAAGAGAACCGGCGACTGTGAAGTTTGTACTCTCATCCTTCTGTCTGCCATCTCTAATAATCTACTGGCTTCTGTTCAGGTATCTCCACATCAGGTCTCCTCCATCTTCTGATCAGCGACTACCTCCTGGAAGAAGAGAAGTACGTTTGATGAGATTCGTTTACCGAGTTCAAGTTGCATCATCCTTCATTATCAAGGTTGTTTAGATGAAGAATCATTTTGCTGTATCTCTACAGCGGTAGATGAATTTCCCCTTCATAACAACTGAACTGAAGGGTTAATCACTTTTCCTCAGGCAGCAATAGAAGAAGTTGACGAGAGACTCGGTCAGCAGCAGAGCTGATGATGATAGCTAACATCGTGAGAGATGTCTCTCTGTCCGTTAGCTACACTTTTAAAAGACATATCGATATATCGTAACCAATATCTGATCGATACAATCAAGGTGGCCGAAGTTGATTAGGTAAATTTATTTGCATAAATACTTCATTTACTCTCGGGACAGAAGATTTCTGTGGATCTGTTGACTTTGATTTATTTACGCGGTCACGTGACAGACTTTAGATTTTCATGTTCTAAATCCTATAATTTCCTTCCTAATTTGGATCTGTAGATCATCATCAGCAGGAAATATCGATAGGGAGGACAACGAGTCTTTTGACTGAACAATTTGTCTATTTTGTGCAGGCAGGTATTTTAACCCTCCTACACTCCATTTCTCACCTTTATGCATCTTGTTTTTCGTTTAATTATTTTTTATATTTAAAAATCTCTGTGATCTTTAAAAGAAGCAGAAATATTAATATCGTGATATTTGCGAAGTTTGCTGTTCATTGAGCTCATTGGTTAGAACAAAGCAGATTTCACCTGTTAATGATTGTAAGACAGGTACCTCAGCCAGGTGGAACAGTAAATCTCGCCAATCTGTAATCTACTGATTGGGGGACATCTCACCTGTGGCTGGTGGAATGAATGTACGGAAACAGAACAACAGGTAATTTTCTCTTATTCACTCGGAATTCCTCTTTGACGTGAGGGCTGTGCACTAAATAGCTCGTGTGGGATCAAGGGGCTGCCTAATGTCACGTGATAAACATTAGTCTTGTTGATGAATGTAATATAGGTAAATTTTTAATATTCCTCGTGGACAGAGAAAGTTCTATAAATTTACATTAAAATTGTGATAAAAATTGTTAATTTTAGTAGAATTGTTTATGCGACATTGCTCCGAAACCAACTTATTTTCAAATTAATCTCTTCACCTGGTACAGGTAGACTGATTACACCTGAACTTGAAGAGAAATCTCCGTTCATTCCATCATACTGGAGGTAACTTTCGATGTTGTGCTGCTGAGGGTGAATACCTCAGGGTCCATTGGAAAGGGCCAACTTCCGGCCCTAAGTTCGGACTGAAATATAATTACATATTTCAAGATAAATTAAATATTTAAGAACCGTGTACATCATCTAAGAATGTTCATTCCTAATAAATAATAATAATAATAATAATATAATAATAATAATAATAATAAATTAAAAATCTCGTTCCTTTAATCTGTTGTGAAGTCTTTGGGTTAACAAAGAATGGTGGATGTTGGTAAGAAGATGACAGAATAATGTCTCTTATATAAAGTACAAGAACGGACAGGACCCAAGGAAGTGTTATTACAGGGGACACAACATGTTGTGACGTAAATACCCAGGGGACCCTGATCTTCTCGTTTACTGACCCCATCAGCTGAACCCGCCTTCTATTCCAGCTCTGGCGGAGAGACGGGAAGAAGAACTAACATATCCAGCTGAGAAGATCAAGAGAATTTGATGCTCCTCAAATATTCATAATAAATCGGAACAGGACAATAAATTAATATTCCCAAAGTAAAGACGACCGAACAAAATTATAATCCCCACTTCAATGTTTCCTTTGTTGTTGAAGTACCAAATGCCCTGATTTGACATCACGTGATCAAACCAAAGTCTGGACCGCCCCAGCGAAAGTAACCGGATGAGGTCCCTTCTACCATCGACAATCAAACTTCCTTTTAAGGTGATGTCTGTAACAGGCTACGTGGACTGATATCAGCCACGTTTATAGAACAGCTGCTGACGTAGACCAGTTGCCTTTTACGACTGTATTCGGACAGAATTAACGGAGATGTCTGTCTGCGACTTACATCTGGTCATCTTCTTAATCATCTACCTGTTTAACGGAAGATCGATAAGCGAAGAATCCCAGCTGAGAGTCGGTCAGAGACTCCTCCAGCTGGAAAAGGGTTTGAACGAAATGCGCCAGGAACACAGAGAACAGCTGTCTGCCATCAGGCGGGAGCTGGAGGAGAAAAGTAGACAAATATTCAGGTTAAACACGGACTTGGAGACGTTTAAAAGATCAGCAAATAAGGGCAGCCAGGTGATGGACGATCTACATCAGTGGACTGAGGACAAATCTGGTGGAGATGCTCCCAGATTACACATCTATAAGAGGCGGCCTAAACGGGACGTCTCTCCATCTAACGGAACTGGAGACAATCCAAGTTTGCTGGACCGTTTACAAAAGTCGGTATTAAATAACACCCACTGGATTAACCAACTGTACTACAGAGGGATTAAGGGCATTTATAACAGTATAGGGGAAGACGTTGAGATACTGTATGATCAGGCGGATGACCACAGTTCAAAGATTATTCATCTGAATGCATCAGTTTTAGAAAATAGACGTAACCTGACGACACTTGCACTAAGACTGGACTTGATTACAGGTAAAATCTACTTTATTATGCACCTAACTTTGCAAGTTAATCTTTGGAGCTCATTACCTGTGACAGGTATTGCCCAGTGTAGATCTCTTTGGTTGGTGACCTGTACTTATCAGTGCTCTGACTCTTTCCGATGTGAGGCTGTCGATGGATGCTGACAACAGATAGAAACTTTAATTTTTGAAAATTTTAGTTTTTCAATGGATTTTAACGTTATGAATGCACATCTATAGGTGTGAAATGGTTTGAGAAATATTAATATTACACTGACACCCACCTATCTTAATGTAGTCTGGGTGTCGGCTTGAAATTCACAATTCAGCCCTCAGGTCCATCTCTGTATCCAGGAATTTTAGAGTTTTCCTACATTCAATGACCCCCCCTATTCTCCTGTTCTATCCTTTGAATACCTTCAGCCGCATAGATTATTATTTTACCTGTAACATATTTTTTAAAATCCCATCTGATTAATTAGCTGCAGATTGAATATTTTCAACTTCGTTTTTCAGAAATAGATTGTGGCCGACCGGCAGACCACGTTCTTAACAGCACCCTGACGGCTGTAAACGGAACCACGTGGAGAACTGAGGCCACCTACACATGTGACAAGGGACATAACTACGTTTCAGGAAGCAACGAGTCCTGGTGTTCAGGAAACGGGAAATGGACAAAACCAGATATTTTCTGCCAACGTATCTATTCCTTTGTTTTCTTTACTTTGAATTCCAACCCTCAGTTTTTTGTATTTATCTTTTGTTCTCTTATTACTTATTTATTTTCGTGCTGCCTTCATTTCCATTTTACGGAACCAAAACCACAAAAGTCTGCTTATGGACTTCGTCTCTCCATCATGTAATTAACAATTAAATATTTTTATCTGAACAGGAAAATAGTTGTGTTTAAAGTATTAATATGGCGATATTAAATGACTGAATTGTATTTCTTTTCTTAAACTTTTTGATTTAACTTGAAGAAATTTATCACGCGACAATTTCCTGCCTTCTACAAAAGTAATCATTCTACACACTGCACATCACTGGATCTCACTGTCTATACACAGCTTGGGAAGTTAAATATTTATCTATCCTGGAAATTAGTTTATTTCATTACTTTTTATATTAAAAATAATTTTCTCTTATTTTTATAAAGCAAGCTGCTGAAATTGAAGCCAACACGGATAAAAAAAATCATTAGTTATAACAAATGACATCTCTGTTTGGCCATAGTTGTATTGTAGTAATTTTAAAATCTCTAAAAAATTACAAGCACCTGACTTAGGTCTTCTATCTTGTAACAGTAATTACGTCGAATAGTTTCACAGATTTTCATACTGAATTAAATATTTCCAAATAATTAATTGAACTTCAAAAGAAGAATGGCAGCGACGGCTCACTAAATTAAACAATAAAAATAAATTTAACGACAATTTGTAGTTGAGGGACATTAATCTTAAAATAAGGTTCTTATAAGAGTCAGTCATCAGATATTTCGGCTCTCATCGTACAAGAGGAGGAACTGTACAGAGGAAACAGTCTGCCTTTTCTAATGTCAATCAATCAACACCACAAACTCGTAAATAATTTGATATTTTTATTCTGTTATTCTTCAAATGTAGTAGAATGTATTTTTAGACGAAATGATTTAATATAATCTATAGATTCTAGTATAAATATTATTCTGAAAATTTACTCTGAAATTATGGTTTACAGTGACGATGCTGCCACAATATTAGTTACAGGTCCACTTGATCATCATTTAATCACTTCATTGTTACTTTAATTGTGGACCTCCTTTTACCCCGTTATTGTTCTGTTGGTGAATAAACAGATCTACCTACGGTACTGATTGATTTGACAGATTGATTTTCACAAATATCTGAGGTCACAACTGATTGATTTCTTACTTTCATTTTCGTTCTGCAGTAATAGATTGCGGCCGACCGTCAGAGCACGTGCTCAATAGTACACTGGCGGCAGTGAACGGAACCACGTGGAGTAGCGAGGCCACCTACACCTGTGACAAGGGACATAAATACGTTTCGGGAAACAACAAATCCAGGTGTTCAGGAAACGGAAAATGGACCAAACCAGATATTTCCTGCCAATGTAGGTTTTGAATTTTGAAATAAATTGTGAATCTTTCCTCCATTTCTCGTTTTGGATCTTTAACAAATTATTAATAATTAATTGACTATAACAATAATTAACATCGTAATTTAACTGATTTCCGAGATCTCTCCTGTGGATGCAGTTCTCCCAGTTTGAGGTATGAAAGCTGTTATCTGTTCATAGTTTACATCTGACGAAATTCTGCTGGAGATCTTCATGATTTCCTCCTGTATTTAAGTGTCTGCTGCTACGGTGGAGAGAAACAGAAAAGGCTCCTTTATTTCTGTCGAGGTTTGTGTCCCTCAACTTTCTGGGGAATCGGCCCCGGGACATTTTACCTCTTATCTATTTAGGGGAAACCGGTGAGAATTCCAGCGGAAGGTCAGAGGTCGGGAACTGACGATACACAACATTGAGAAAACCTCGGGGCTTTGTTAACCAATAATAATAATAATAATAATAATAATAATAATAATAATAATAATAACCGTAATACCCTTTCTAAAAGAATAGTTTATCGATCTACCGACGATGAACTGATTTATTGGTGAATCACTTGTCTACGGTAGAATATTCCTCCGCCGATCGATCGATCGATCAGTCCGTCAATAACCGATGTTATTCGATCTGTTACAGACCAGCGGGGCTACAGGTTCAGCGACAGGGCTCAACTCTGGTACCGTCTGTACAGTGACAGGGGTCAGAGGAGGTCGTGGACCTCAGCAGCCGGACCTGCAGGGACGATGGAGGGACCCTGATCTCCTCAAACTCTCCCCCCAGAAGAGAACTGGTCGACTCCCTCATCAGGGAACACGGAACACGTGAGTGTAAGGAGACTGTTTCTTGTTGCTAGGATACCGCCTCAGGTATTGCACTCCTCTCCACCCACTTCACATGATTGACAGGTGAGAACGGGAATGGGCGGGTCGCGACATTTGTTTGTTGCTTGCCCATGTAAACAAATGTCTGTTGTCATGGTAACAGTTGTTTTTCTTGTTTTCAGGGTCGTCCTGGGTCGGTTGTCGTAAGGAGGCAGGAAGATGGGTCTGGTCTGACGGTACAGAGGTGGACGGGACCGGATGGGGGCCGGGTGACCCTGAACCTGGGGACGGCTGTTGTTATCAGTATCGATCTCAGTTGAGGGGTCGGCCCTGTGATGATCCCGGACCTTTTATTTGTGAGCTGCTGCCGTAGTCCGCCTCACAACCATCGTCCTGGTCTCCCCTCAGGAACACAAACGGTCCCCTTGTTCTCCCCTTATTTACCCTGACCCCACAAAGACTAGGAAAAGGGAATAAATAATAAAGTGAGGTAACAATCGAGTCGTCGTCGTCGTTCTCTTTACATCTCCGTTGTTGTTATCGTCACGATGACGAGAGAACCTGGTCATCCTCCCTCGGTCGACACCGGAAGGGGCCAGTGGCCGGGTCTGACGGCACGTGCCCGTAAACAGGGGCCAGCTGTTCGGTGGGTGAACTGGTAGTTTTGACCGACTTCCGGGGACAGAAGACGTACAGCAGCTGATGTCTCCCTCCGTCCGACTGGAGGGGATATGGACCTGGGTAGAAATTAGGGCGGAAACCCCTAAATATCTGGCTGGGGACGTTCACCTTTCACTGCTAATCTGCGGGTCACGTGCGAGCGAGCTACACTAACCCCTCAGCACAACTTCCTGATATCTGCCCCTTTATGGTTGTACAGCCACATCCGTCTGTCGCCACCATGACAGGTAAAAATCCAGGTGGTGTCACGTGGTCTAGGAGCTGACTTACAGCAGCCGTACAGGTGAGTTCTCCTCCTCCTGACAGTTTCGTCACATCTCGTTTACCTGGTGATTTATACCTTTTAACCAAACCCTAATTTCTACCCTTCCCTTTATGTCCTCATTACAGGGATCCACGATTTCCCCCTCTTTACAAGAAAAGTAATTCGGCTAAATACAACGTTCATGGATCCCTAAAGACAGGAAGGGGCCACTCAGCTTTCTGTCCTCTCCTCTCTCTCTACCTTTGTCTGTTTGTTAATTTCCCTCTGTTCCTGTATCTTTAGTTCCTTTTTCTTCATCTTCCCCTCTTCCTTTCCTTATTTCTCTATTTTCTCTATTCCCTTTCTCATCTCCCTCTTTTTCTCTTCTGTTTCCCTTTTCTTTCTTTCTTCTCTTTATTCCTCTCTCTCCTCCGTCTATGTTTTTCCCTTTCTCTCTACTTTCCCCTATTTTCCTCTCTTCCCCTCCCCTCCTCTAATTATCCATAACGTGTGAGACAGTGATGAAGTCGGCCCCTCTTACAAACTGACAGGTTTCCAGAATATTTCATCCCTAATTACTCTCTGTGTGGCTCACGGCTTTAAAACCTTGAAATAAGGACACAGGTGAGACAGTTTACCTCACCTGCCATTGAGAAAGAAACAGCAGCACTTATTTTATAACCTCAAATATATTAATTATCGGCTCTCGCTCGCAGGAGAGTTTACCTGACTGTTACAGGTGAGACAGGTATTCCAACTTGATTAGAATGAGAGAAACATCAGACACAGATAAAGGAAACGTTCTGAGAGAATCAGGACTGGAATACGACAAAACCCCTCCCGATCAGTGTATTTGCGGTGTCTAGTAATATAATGGAAGGAGTCAGGTGTTTGGTCGGTCAGCGGATCTGCTGAAGATCAGTTTCCGAAGCCGGACGGTCACAGACAGGTGACCTCAATGGAAGACCCCGATAGTAGAACTGACCGGCTCAGTTTTGGCACTAAAATAAACTACAGCCACTGAAATCAGTTGATGGGGGGGGCTACAGTGGTGACAGAAACCAGTAGGGAATTTATTGTTTTCTAGTTACCTTCTAACTGATCATCAGAGAAAGAAGGGAGCAGAGATGAGACTGACCCCTATTTAGCTCCACCTGGTGACACCTTTCTGAGAAAAGGGCTGATTTTATTAATGCAGAAACTTGTCTCTGTTTCGATGAACAAAACCAAAATATTCGCTAATTCGAATCCTTTAACATTTCCTCCTCTCAATCATCTGGGATATCAAACATGGCCGGCCGTACCCATCCCCTAATTCTGCTTGTTTTCCTGAAATCTGTGTGATCCCAACCTCTCTCGTGCTGGAATGATTCTCGGTACAATTCCAGCCTCCGACCTCCCGGGGGGTCACGACCCCAGTTGGAGAACCACTGCGTAGCGTAAAGGATACAGGTTCGAGTCGACCAGTCCGCTTTACAGGCGGCACTTGTGGAATACCCGGCTGATTAACGAGGCTTAGGCCGTCTACAGGGCAAAGGGTTAACCGTTGATTATGCCGAGTGTCGCCTAGTAAGGCCCTATAGTTATATATATATATATGTAATATTCCGATTGTTTGAAGCTTGATGGATCTCCTGTTAATGGTTTTCTGCATCTTTATGGACGTGAAGCTACAAGAAGGAAACTGATGTATAAACATCTACTTCATCCGGGTCTCATCTCCCTTTATTTGGACTCACAGATTTGGAAACATTTCCAATCATTTTCATTAAAATCAAAGACAAAAGAATTTTTACCTTCCTATTATTTACGGATTCTCTTACTGATCAGGCGAATTATTTGTGTTGACAATTCTTCGTACCATCCATTTTGAAGGCCCCTTATTGTTCCTTTTCTCGAAATGTGACGGAATAATATTTCTTAATGTCGTTTCCACGTTACTCGGTCTCTTCTGTATCAGAAATAATAACGGTCGGTCAAATAACCGACAACCAGGTTTGTTTGTTTAACGAAGTGAACCATCTTCAGCAGCATGGAAGATACCAACAGCTGGTCCATTGTTAAGGGAGGTAACCTGGAAAAAAGAAGATATTACCCACACGTCATTCGATAGCAGGCTTTAAAGGGTTAATTGTTTGGTTGATTTCATGTAAAACAACCATTTCACCTGCAAGGATGGCGATTAAAACCGATGATTTCGGGGAAGATGTAAAACTGTGGAGTTTACACCCAGAGACTTTTGATGATGTAAACGATTCCTTTGTTTTTTCTAATTCTTAATAAAAATCTGGACAAAGGTGAATGACCTCTGTGCACTAATTCGCTTGTGTTTGTGGTTACCTGGTCTCCAATATCCACGTGTTACCTGTCCTCGGCCCTATTAACAGGTAAAGGGCCCGTTTTGCAGCAAATAAAGGAAATAGACGGCCCTTACCCACATCAGAAGCTCCTGCTGTCCTGTATATTAATGTGTATGCAGATATTACTGATTATTATCGACTTCTGCTGATCTGAAATATGTAATAAATCAGCTCCATGTTCAGACGGTCCTCAGCTTTCCTTCAATAAGTAGTAACCGTACCCTTCCTTCTACCCGTTACTGTCCGGGTGTCGCTTTCTCCCTGATCACAGAAACAAATGTTTGTTTATATTTCATTCCTTGTATTAAATAAACTTTTCCTATGAACGCCGAGGATAATTTCCGACTTCTCTTGTTTCTAGTACAGTTGGTTTTCGATGGCTCTTTATCATGCAGGGGAAATAACTCTGTGCAGAGTTCTCCCTCCTTACAGTGTCTGACAGAATGATGAACAGCATGGAAACTGGTGAAAAGATAGCAACTTATTTTGAATCTGCAAATCGATAAAACATATTGGTGATGAGATCATCGATAGTTCAAACATCACAAGCTAAAAGCTAATGGTACGGAAATTATTTCCATTTTCCTCTGTGAATAGTTGAATTATCTCTCCCTTCAGAATGTAGTCAACAAACAACAGTTTGGAAACAGAGCAACAAAACTGACGAGAGCTCACCTGTCTGGGATTGTTCCGTTTGTAATAGACAGAAAGATCCCATTAATTACAGGTAATAACAATTTATGTTCATGTGACAGTTTCTAACCCTAAACCCTGATTTCAGTAACTTAATATCACTTTGTTTGTTCCTGCAACAGGAAGGAGAGAAAATTGTGTGTACTTCTCTGATTCGTGTGAGCTGATCATCGATACTACAAGATATCGACCGGTAATGGAATAAATGATTGCTCCTGTCCTTGAAAAGTGGATAGAAACTGTTGGAGCATAGAAACAAGTTGATTGGAGAACTTCATATCGGTAATTTAGCTATTTCTTATTGATGGAAATAGATTTAATTACCATAAATTAAGAAAACGGTAATAAATATCAATCGGTTAAATGTATTGCAGTTGCAAGGATTCCATATCATCCTTATCAAAATTAAAAGAACAATAATAAATACAATGGATAACGATCCAGGAATTATTTCCACTTTAGTCATAACATAAGCTGTTTTTATAAAACCTCTTGGTTCAATCTGTTAAAAATATAGTGATAAAAAGCAGTTTCAATATTTATTCCTTTTAGTCGAAGTTATGGAAATGACAGGAGTTTATCAGGCTGCTGAATAAGTCTCACACTTAGGCCCTATATTATTGGAAGAGTGAATTAGTGAGAATAACAGAAACAGGAAAAAATTCGTCAACGTGAATCTACTTTGAAACGTTATAACCAAATGAGAAATTACATCCACATCACAATCTGTGGTAATGTACGGCTAATAGTTCATCTATCAATCAAACCTTGAGATTTAAAGTTATTCTAATTAATGGTGTCATGGATATTTACAGAAATTAATTGTCTCAGTGTTACATAATATTAACAGAATGGTCCATCAAAAGGATACCGAAGTATATTTCAAGAACCAATGAAGTAAAAAAATTCATTGTACTCAGTTTATGTAAAGTGAAGAATCTTTAAATTCATTTCTCTAAAAATGGTAAATAAAATAGATGGTAATCATAATTTATTGATGAATTATTATGGAATATCAAGGAATCGACCGATCATCCAAATGAGAAATCGATATCGTAGCTACACATCGATTTGTCTTTGATCAGAACCCGCTCACTATACAGCAGGTCGTTTACGCTCTCAGTTGTCCTGTACTTCACCGAATCACAGAACCACGTCGTGAACAGCCGGTCAGAGATCGTAGACTTCGATATGACTGAATATCGATGAATTGATGATGAACGTAGAAGTAAATGTTCAAATCTTCGGTATAAACGATTTGTTTCGAGGTTATTCAATGATCTCATTTAAAATGTTTCCATTTTAGACATCTTGACTAAACAAACACATGTAGATATATAACACAGGGCAGCATCTCCATCATCTACAGTATATTCAGGTTTCGTGTTATTGATCTCATTATTACCGACAGGCAAAAGTAGCTTGGAACACTTGATCATTGAAGCGGTTCATTATTAAGATTTTCCATTTCTGGAGCTAAGATGAATGATTAAAAAGTATTTTAATGTACAAATAATTTCTAAAAATTGATTTCTTCAGACAAAATGTTGATTGTTTACCTCAAACTTTCGTCTTTCGCGTGAGAAGAAGTAAAATATCAAACATTTTAGAGACAACGAGAGAAATCATATTCTCTACGAGAATTTTCACAAATGGAACTGAAAAACAGGTTTTGTAGCAGAGAACATCTAAGTCTGATTCCATTATAAAATATACACCATTCATACAGAAACACAAATGGTCTCCTAATTAAACAAAAAATGTTTACAAAGTTTGTAGTGAATCCACATTTCTTGTAACTAGAAGATAATTTAAGTTAACTTGCAGATAAACAATCTCCTGTAGGTGATGGGTTATGTTGCAAAAGTTAGAATAGATTTTCAAAGCTATTTAATTAATGTTTTGATCTCAGGAATTACTTTTTTCCAATTAAATCACTTCCTCCTCATTACCCTGCACATAAAGCCATTCTTGCTTGGCACTTTCTGTTGAACTTTGAAACAAATTTTCAACAGGACTTTTCAGCATTTAATATCCTAAACAAAATAAACATTATACTGCCATCGTAATCCTTAACAAGAAAGAAAGTTTACCTGAGATGACAGACGTGCAGTCTTCACCATAGAGGTAGATCTGCCGAGCTGGGCATTCATTTTCATTATTAACCGCCAAGTGAAGTGAAGCAGATCTTGCTTTCCATGGAACACAAAAAAGGTTCTCCAGACAGGCTTGTGTGGTGGGAGGAATGGGGAGAGAGGGAGAGAGAGAGAGAGAGAGAGAGAGAGAGAGAGAGAGAGAGGAGAGAACAGCATGGTGTAAATATAAAGCAATATGTAATTGGAATCAATACCATGAAATGAATACTACTGCCAATCATGTTCCTGCATGTAGCAGACCGCCTCTAGATGGGTACTGAGCATTGATGTTGTAGCAGTCAAGATCAATTTGAAAATGTGGACGTATTATCCACCCTAACATCAGACACGTGTACCTGTCGTTTTCAGTATTTGAATAATCTAACTCATTCCAATTGTACATGACAAGCATTAATTTTAGGCTGTTTGTAGGGTCCGCCAATAAGATGTAACTGCCACTTTCTTTTAGGTGTTGCGAAGATATTGGCCACAAATTATTCATAGTGCAAACAAAAGAATATTCATCCGCATTAAGTTCCCTTAATTAACAAATGACTTTTGTTCCTTCTTTTTGTTCAACTCGTACGAGGATCATTCAAATACAACTTGGCTGGCAGAAAATGCCATGATTGTATCAGGCTGGCTTTGAACTCGCCGTATGAAAATGTAGTTATCTGCATCTTTATTGTTAATGAAGATGGATTATTACAGTAAAAAATTACGTAAACCATCAGTTACGATATTTCTGTTATTGTATCTCTCTCTCTCTCTCTCTCTCTCTCTCTCTCTCTCTCTCTCTCTCTCTCTCTCTCTCTCTCTCTCTCTCTCTCTCTCTTGTGAATCTCATCTACTTGTATCAAACATCCAACAAAACATTCTCATACATGTGCATTTCCACCCCTGCTTAATTAAACAACAGCTGACCTTTCTTTTTACGGTTACAAATTTAAGGAAAAATAGCAGCAGCAGAATCCATGGACCATTTTATTCAACCTTCACAATTAAAGACAATGCCAACAGAAACAAGACTCCTAACCTTCTGCTGTAGCATAACGAAAATGGTGGGGTTTGGCCGGTCTTTGGACCTCTGTACGCTACAATTGTTTTCCATTCGTGTTGCTGACAACAACTAAGAAAATGGCTCGGGGAAGCAGGTCGATACCAACTTGGCTCGCTTTTTATCCAAAATCAGGGTGTGCTCGACCTGTCTCTCTCTCTTCCCCTAAGGGTTAGGGTTTTGATAAATCGGCAATTCCTATTCAATGGGTGCAACTGCCAGCGGAGCGTATCGCAAGCTCCTTGAATAAAGGAGCGATCACCAGGATCATCATCAGCCTCTAGTTGAGAATCTTTATACTGTCGTAAGACGTCTCCCAAAGATCACGTCCCATCCCAAACTTCATGCGGATTCAGTACACCTCCCTTCAAAAGGAGTTATACACAAAACATGAACACACATACACGCACCATGAAAAACGTTTAGTACATAGATGACAGCTTGGTAACCATGGCTTCTCCGAACTAGCCATCTGTGTGTTTATGCCACTTTTATCCAAAAGAGTTCTAGTAAATTTTCCCCAATGAGGAAGACCGTGGTAGTAAATGTAAGCGGGAGGATTCCAGGTGTGTGATCCTGAGTGAGTCCCTGTAAAAGATAAAGGCTTCTGTTCTTAAGCATCTATATTTCGACAGAGAATCTGGGAAAGTAAAATTATGGCAGCCTAGGAAAAGAATAACGAAGGCTAATACATATAATTAAAACAGCACATGTGAAAAATATACATATATTTAATTTTTTTCAAAATTTGCTTTAAAAAAAGAGGAAAATAGAAGCCATTTATGGCTACCACTGTAACTTGCAGGACGAAACCAACTAATCCAGACAATGAGATCAATCAGGAAAGCTGAGGGCACCAGGCATCTTCTCTAGGGACTTGTCAACGTCATTAAAGTTTGCAAAGATAACTGCAGTTACGGCAACAGAGTTCGGGATTTTTTGTGAAATTCAAGGAATGTCGTCATAAAAAGATAACTCTTTCTTAATCCAAGACCAGGGAAGCTCCATGAACATCACTGCACAACAGAGACAATTAAAGTTTAAAAACCTGTGTAGGGCCGATTTTATTGAAAACAGCCTTTAGGGAAATGTTAGAAAACCCCAGCAGTCTTCAGCCAGGCCAGCTTCAGTGGCTAGCCCTGCAGAACTAGCACCTGGTCACAGCGGCCACATACAACTCCCCTGCACCAAAACACCTGCATACAACGACCACCTGGCTAATGCAGCCACATAAACCTGCCTCCCTAGCAATCTTTGCTAATGTACACAATGTCTTCATTTGATACGTTTTAGAAATGATATAAGTTAAGGGTACATATTGTACTCTCGGAACATTATACCTCTAGTACGTTAGCAAAACAAACCAAACTTGGCTGTTACCAATTCTAAAGGGTTAATTAGTCATCATTTATCGTTGAAAATTTACACCCGTCAGGTCTTTCACGTCCTTTAGTTTTATATATCCCTGTATATATATATATTTATATGTACATATATTTTTTTTCCTTTTTGGCTAAAACATATACACCTGTTTTGACGAAATTTCTCGCTCCGTAGTATTTATCTTTCACCTGTCACCTGCATATAATTACGGTAACAACAAGTGACCTGAAAATATCCTTCTGCGGGATCTCTGTGAGGTCGAGTCCTCCGCTGACCATTAGACCAAACCTAGCGTCTGGATTACAGCCTTTGTTAACGTAATATCTTCACTTACAATCAACAAAAATCAATTATCCATGTCCATGTCCTGCACCACTGATCCAGTCTTCCCTTTTAGGTCTGTCTACCTGTACTAGGGATGTTCAATGAAGCACGGATGGATGAGCATCACCCTAATGATATCCAGCCCCTTACTCCTCCCTTGTTTCATTTCAACATCCCTAATAGCTTCAAAATTTCCGTAAGGCAGGTCTACCTCACCTTCTGTTAGTTGTTTGGGAGCAGATTTCGATTTTTTCCGATGTGTATAATCCTAATCATATGAAAGGAATTGAGAGATTCCAATATATAGAGAATATCTTCCTGCAAGCATTTATCAGTCTGGGGGATTCTATTCTCAATCTTTTTCTTGTTTTCAACTACAGGAGCTGAGCAAGAGCTTTTACAATTGCACGAATTCTATCATTACACCAAGTGCTTAAACATGCTGTTTTTATGAAAAGGGTACCGTGTCAGTGTCTTTTAATAATGTCCTCTTAAACCAGCTTTTATCTTCTTGATCAACGTTGAAATGTCCCTTTTTCTTCTTTAACTCTGATGGCTGCATGTTTCTAAGAAGCTGGCAGGGATTCCAGAGAAATGACTACAGTGTAATCCTGATAAGATTAAGATGAATAGAGGAAACCAGGTAAATAATTTCTTGTTAGCATGTTTTTTTGTTAACTAATGTATATGTGCTACCAAACTATACAACCATATTCAAGGAAGAACGACTGTGTTATAGGATCAACACAGCAGCAAAAGAAAGACAGGGAGAAATGTAACGAGAGCAATCATCATTTGTGAGTTACAGCCTTTAATCTCGGCTGTACAGTATTGAGTCCATGACACACAACACATTGGGTTGGTACATATTCCCCACTGTTAGTCTATCTGTCTCTGCAGCTGTGAGTTGCTTTTTGGTTTACTTTGTAGACACGTAACATATTCTTTGCCTTACACCAGTCTCTAAGCACATTTATTGTTGAGATCGAATGTCCTGTGTGTGGCCATATTATCACCATTTTTTTTCAGCTAACTTAACAACTTCCAGCTTAAGTCGAGGATGCAGTCTTGAAATACTCTACAATACTCTACACTGTTCCGGTGGTTGGGTCTGGAAGATCTGTACTAGTAATTTTGTGTATTTTCACAAAAAAGATGACTCATTGATCCCATTATTTAACAGTATGTTAAATGTTGTATAGATGGCCATAGAGAAACATTTAAAATGTATAAAACAGATATTTATTGATAAAGTTCAATTAACAATTGAAAAAAGTAATCAGTATAACAAATGCTCTATATTATTTAGTTGTTTGTATTTTTTCCTAATCTCTTATTGCTTTTGACCAGTTAGGTCTTTTTCACAAAAATAAGTCATCTTCACTGCAGTAAGTCGGCTCACACATTGTGGCTGTGCTCCTCGCACACTTCATGGAGCTTATGCGGTCTTTCTTCAAAAGTCAGCATTCAAGTCTCTTCTTTGGTGGACCTTGCTTCTGGACATATGGCTGGTGTTCTTCCATTGCTACACCACGCTTCTCCATTGAGGTAACAACAGCTTTAGGAAGGTTTAGACTGTCTTCCAAACAACTTCTCGTGTGTGTTGTGACAAGTTCCGTCACAAGCTCTTTTAGAAATAAGCGTCACTTGTGCCGGGCCTTCTCCATAATCTCGGTGCTGCTGTGATCTGTATAGAGAGTGGTGGGCATTCAGGCTGGCCACACCAACAACATCGTACCACAATACCGTAGGTCACCTTCTCGATTGTCACTTACAGGAATGAGTACAAACCATCTGGTCCATCATGTTGACACCACTTTTTGTCTCATGGTAGTACTTGATAATTTCTGTTTTTTTCTTCTTGCTCTGATCATCTACTGTCTTGTCGTGGTGCATTGTGCTCAGCAAAATGATCGCCTTATCTTTCTTGGGCCCATAACTCACCTTGGTGCTGTTGTCTTGAAACCAAAATTAGAACTATGAAATTCTCGGAACTTGGAAGCCTTCATCAAAGCAGGTGTCTGGCTTGTTTTGGCAGAGCGTCTCCACAAGTGCCAGTCCTTTCTCAAGTAGTGCTTCAGTTAGGGGCATGCTTGTGAAAAAATTACCTGTTATCTTGTGGCTTGTATTCGCCAATTGACTGCACGATGCTTGATCCAGGATTCCTCTGGACTTCTTCAGCAGACTGTTTTCCAGTGTAGACCATCCCGTCATTGCCATACTGAGTGAACTGGCATCAATTGTTCACCTACTGTCACACAATGACTGGGAACAAACTCTCTTTCAGCAGTTAGCAACAAAAAGATCTTATACACATCTGATAGTTGCCATGAGGTCCATTTTCAGACGAAATTCTCTTGTCGTCAAACCTCAGGAAAGCGAATGTCTTCAAATATTGCAACAGACATTGTGAGTCTGTACACCAGGTTTGAAAATTGGGTCTCCGAACAGCTCCCAAGTGGAAATGTTCCAGTTTTTCTCACATCTTACCAAAAGAGAAAGGCCCACAAAAGCCAGAAGCTCATTTCTAGACATACCTTTGCATTCTTTCTCCTTACTGGCTGCTGCTCTTCATCCTTCAAGATTTAAACAATTTCAAATTTCTCAATCATGTTGTTATAGACAAAAAGATCCCGAGAATCTTTAGGTGACAGTTGTTTCTGGTGCAGGCCCCAGAGAGTTCCTTATGTTGTGGCTTGGCGAGTTTCCTTGACTGGGAGGTTTTTCGATGCAGTATGTGCCATTGCAGCTGAGTCTAATTGTCCTTTGGGAATTGTCTTCAGGTTCCTATTCAGAAAACCATTGTCCTCACTAATACAAGATTCTTGCATAAACCGAACACCTGGAGCTGACAGAGTTGGTGAATCTTCTTTCCTCCAATGTTCAACATCTACTTCAGGTTCATAGTGTGGATCATCAGTCTCAGAATATTCTGGCTCCTTATCCACATCCAGAATCTCTTCAGTTGCTAACTCGGCCACCATCTCTGCAGTTAGCTTAGTCAACTGCATTTTGCCATATTGGAAACCTGGAAAATATATGCATTGTGATACCATATTCATAACACATCCCTACTTTCTACATTTGAGTATCATTTCAATACAGATTTATAAGTACTAAAAAACTAGTTGCAGAGGTTCAGACCGACAAATCGACGACTGGCGGAATGAATCAGGTGACAACTGCTCAACTGCTGCTCCAAATCACCTAAATTATTCATATGAAAGCTGCTCGTTTCCAATATAAAATTATCTGCATTTCACCTGTATTACGTGTATCTATGTAAGTATTGTATCAATGATTCAATTAATAATTTACGTTTTTATTTGTCCCTGAGTTTAAAAATAAGAGAAGAATGTTACAGCGTCTCATTCGTCGTTATTTAAAAACTTAGATTGAATTAGTTTTCAATATAATGACACCTAAATATCGACTTAGGTTCACCTGTTTGTGAATACCTGTATTTTGATTTGCACTCATGCAATTGTGAATGTCGATGTTGTATACGTATTGATCGTGTGAATTATAATAATTTATTATTATTACTATATTCCTTGTAAATTGAAGGAAAAAAAGAATTTTTGATTGTGATGATTGAAAAATTATTACATATCATTTCAGTAATCTTACTAGAAACTGGATAGGAATTTACCTGATCATTAGGCCACGGCTATGACCGGGCTGTTGCCTAATAGCCCGATGAATCCTTTATATTTGGCGATTGTCCACAACATCGCATTCAAAATAGAATATATCATGTACTAAGAGGAATATTAAACATTTTAATGTTTAAAAAACAATGAAAAATCTGCATAAAATTTAGAAATTTTTAATTTATTAATGTAGTCCATTGTATTTTTGTATTTATGTATTTGCATTCTATTCCATATACTTTTCCTGTTTGGAAAGAGCGGGAATAGTTTAGCCCCTCCAATAATGAAGGGAGCCTCCTCAAGTCCTAAGCTCTGGCTACGGGCCTGCTTTAGGGTCGTGATCAATGTCTACTATATTGGTTGATTTAGACAAGGAAATGAGAATTGGTAACTCTATTATTTTGTTCTCCCAGTGACGAACAATCCAAGATACCTTGGCTTTAAATGTTCTGCTAGATTGAGTTATATGGTCTCCTCCACGAAGAACTGCATGGAGTCCAGCTTATAATAGGTATTGTAAGTCTACCACCATTCTTAATGAAAGACAGGAGAACTTGGCTGCTTTCTTAGTCCTTAGAATTTAGGGAGTAAGAGGGACTTTCATTAAGCAAAAGGAGCCTGTACATCAATGGACTGCATCCACATGTTCGGCTAAAAAATATTCACTCGAGATTTTCTTCAAAGCAAATTTTCACAAAACGTTTTGAATCAGGTGTCTGTTTTACGTTGGATATGATTGCGTATTAATTCCTGCATATGTGACATCACAGTGAACTACTCCACCAGGTGTCATCAGCTGTCACATAGGAATCCTGGGCTCTCATCTTAACAGGTATGAACAAGTAATGACATACAGGCTCTACACCTTAATTACCTGATGCCCCTAAGTAAACAAAAAAGCCAGCTAAAAAATAAAAACACACAAACATACAGGTGTTTGATTTGCTGCAGGTTTGAAATGTTTAAAGATCAAATGAACTAATCGTCTATGGTAAAATTTTGGATTTTATTTTCATTTTAAATTGCAACACCAGTTTCTGTCTATCCTGTTTGGTAGGGAGGGGTATAGACGAGACACCTGGACACTCGCTGATGGAACCTTGTAGTACGGATGGAGTCCCCTATCAAACTGAGTGGAGAATTATCAGAGGTTTTAACGATGAGAATTATGCGAGCTGTACAAAACCTCTCCTCGCTAAACTTGCATTGTACTATACAATGTTTTCCTGGAGAAAAGTCATCTATGACCCGCAAGGTTCCTCAGATATAATCAGAAACCAGTTTGTCGTGAGATATCTGTGGGCTCCATATAAGTTTCAGCTGAGTTTACAGTTACCATGGCAATAATGCAAATAAAACACCGTGAACCTGAATTTATTAGGTTGAATATAAAGATTGGTCATAGTTTTCTTCTGCTGATTTGACCTGGCAGATTTGACGCCTCATTTTCTCAAGGTCAAGATGGAATCTGCCTGCAGGTGGCGCTGGGACTGTGACTAATTTTGAATCTGAAATGGCAGCCTAAGATATCCACCAACTATCACCTTGTTGAATATTCTATGGCAGCTTCTGGCTGGGCAAAAGGAAACGGACCAAACCAGATATTTCCTGTCAACGTATCTATAAAACTTGAGACTGTAAATTCTTTGCATATTTTATTTGATTTAATTATTATTTAATTAGTATCGTTATCTGACAGGTAAACTTATGGACATGGTACAACCGTTAATTACTTATTTATTTATTTAGTATTTTCATAGCAAACTGAAGAAAATTTGTTTGAAAATAAACTTGTATATGTTGATTTTAATTTACTAATTTTATTCTTAAACATTAGTTGACTGAACTACGTAGAATGTAACAACACATCAGCAGAACTGGTTATAAATAAACAGAATAGAAAAGTTAAATATCTACTTATTCTAAATTTAATGCATTCTATTATTTGTCATTTAAAAGCGACCTGGCGAAATTCGAGCCCGAACAGCTAAAAAAACTGAAACATCAATCAGCATTTACAATTTACAACTGAGGTTTTCCTTAATAATATTGTAATAATTTCTGACAAAGAGCGGGCACCTGACTTTGGTCGTCTATCGTATTACAGAAATTGAGTCGAATATTATCAGCAAATTTGCTAATCGAGGAATCGAGTATTGGCCGAATATTTTCCCAATCATTAACTCAACCTTTGAATGGACGGATAGCGGAGAAGGTGAATGGAATTAAATGGATTTGTACTAGAAATACGATTATTGTGAATCTACAGGTATGCTTCATTAGACTTTAAATAAACATTTTATAAAAGGGAGATGATCAATGGTTCTGCTGTCATCGCAGAAGCAGAAGAAATGTACAGAGAAAATGATTTGTCTTTTGCAAGTCGATCAGTTAACAACTCGGATACTTTGTAATTTCTATTTCGTTGAGCTGCAGATGAAATAGAATGAATCTTTGAACAGAGAAAATATAATGTACAGATTTTAGTATAAATACCACTGAGAATAGTTATTACTACAATATATTATACTGGTTTGACAGTCTGATTTATCAAGATATTTAAAACCTTAACTGATTGATTTATTGCTGATCGAACTTTTCAACTTCGCTCTACAGTAATAGATTGCGGCCGACTGTCAGAACACGTGCTTTATAGTACACTGACGGCTGTGAACGGAACCATGTGGTGGGTGAGGCCACCGACACTGTGACAAGGGACATAACTACGTGTCAGGAACCAACAAGTCCTTTTGTACCAAGAACGGACATTGGTCTGGTCCAGATATATCTTGTGGATTTTTGTTGTTCTCTGTTATAAATTTTAAAAGTTGTCACACCTGTCTCATTTATTCATCTTAGACATTTTATTGTTTTCAGGTGAGTCTTGGGTCGGCTGTCGTCAGAAGGGTGGATGTTGGGTGTGCATGGATGGTACGGAGGTGGACAGGACCAACAGGTGGCCCTTGGGATGACTGTTGTTACCAGCATCGACCTAAGTTCTCAGGTTATCCCTGTCGTTATCCCCGATATTTTATTCGTGAACTGCGGAGTCCGCCTCGTTCAGGATGATAAATGTCCCCTTGATCGCCCCTTAATTACCCTGACTCCACAACGGCCTGTCCCCAGCCAGTCAGAGGAGGGACTCGGGCAGAACTGGCGGCCATCCGACTTCCCTTTGCTAAGACCGAGTGGCGCCCACCCAGCGGGAGCGGCCCTGAGCAAAACCGGAAACGGGCGGAGGACCTATCGCCGTGTTTTCCATCAGGACGCGGAATCAATCACCTGTCCCCCATCCCGCTGGTCCGCTCTGCTGAATGGCGGAATAAGACTGGCTGCCAGACTGAGGAAATAATGGCTGAAGAGCCACCGAGAGCTGGGAGTAGAAAGGGCGGAGCCGATATGGGATGGAGAGGATGTAACTGGGCTGATCGAGCCTCAGCAACATTTCCTAGTCTCTCTCTCTCCCTCCTCTTCCACTTTTCTCTTACACCTCCTCTTCTCTCTCCCTCTCTCTCCCCATCATTTCTCCCTTCTCCTGTCTCTTTCTTTCTCTCCTCTTTCAAAAAAAGATTGGGACGGAATTCACTCATTTGATGTTTGTATGCAAACAGATTCTCTAATGTTTCCCCCTCCGACTCTTCCCCGTCTGTCTTTCCCCTATCTAATGTTATTAACATGTTTAGTACTTTAATACACAGATGGGAAAAGTGAATTTTGAAACATTTCAATAACCGCTAAATAAAATGAAGATGGCGTGGTAGTACGAAGGTCAAGGCCATGAACCGCCATGGTCATGCATTCGAGATTGAATCTCCTTTGGGATCGCCCTGATGTAGCTTCTCTCTACGGCATTGTTTGTTCTGCCATTAGCCGCTTGGATTACTCCGGCTTCCTCCCACATCGAGATATGCAGATTTCTAGTGAGGACTGAAGGGGTAGTTCTGGGGCCTGCTCCATTTATTCAGTTCCAGAGGATAACCACAGCAGTAAAACTGGTTAAAATTCTAAAATGGCAGCAGTCAGATAGAAACCGGAAATCCGTCTGGAATCGGAGTAATGGCCCCTGTCTGCTGTCGTCACGATTTCCGGTCCTGCAGTTCACCTTTATCAGTAAAAGGTGGCAGCACAGATTCGCGCTGATCGTTACGTAAACCTGTAATGTTCTGTTCGGCAGCAGGAGCCAACGTCGGCGGATATACCGGAAGTAGTCGGCCTGTCACGTGATTGGGGTTTACCGGCCACCACTGGATTTTTTAGTTGGTGACGAAGGGATGAAGAAAATAAATGGAAAATATTAAATATTTATTCGGAAAACTATTACATATCATTCGGAAAGTAACAGGTAACAGAGAATATGGGATAACGGTTTAGAGAAGCATCTCTCTCTCTCTGTGTGTTTGTATATTCGTATTTAAAGCCGGGGTCTGTAAAATACTGCAGCAGATACCACACCTGACCGGGTTGTGTTCATGCCCGAGTGAACCTCGCTGTGACATTTTATTCCCGCCAATATCTCCCCTCATATTTCGGAAAATAATGCAAAATGATGAATGTTTCGGATTGTACTGGGAAAATGTATAAGTGTGGAGCACAGGAAAGAAGGGAGCTGAAGAATTAGGGAGCAGAATGAGAGGCATAACGTCTGGGAAACACGCGGAAGTAGTGCGGATCCATAAACCCTTTCACGGCCGATAGCTGATTTACCGAGATCTGAGAAAGCGGAGTCTGCGCAGTTAGAGCCGTCTATGGTCCGAGACGAAAATACATCTGACGGACTGGACATCGGTGATCTTACTGTTGGACAGATTACCAGTGAGCCTCTAGGAGAATAGGTCTAACAGGGGCACACGGCCTTGCCAAAGGTATTTCCAGAAGATTCTCAGATGCAAGTATTTCCCTGGTGCCTTCAAATACAGAAATCACAACGGTGAGATCGGTTGGTACGGAGCGTGGAGAAACAAGCATTACTCGGTCTTCCTTGTCCCTTTTCATCAAGCACGTGTAGGGCGATGTTACAGCGTCAGGGTTAGTAAGTGGAAATGGACGGCCTGCCACGAGAAGATGTGATGGATAACCAGAACGGGAAGGGGTGTAGTGATCAGCACGGACTGAATTATTTGTGTGTGTGTGTGTACATATGGCTCTAATCATGGTCATACTTCATGTCCTCAATCAAAAGGAATAAGCGACGAATATACAATAAATACCTAGCAATTAGCTTGTTAATGAAAAGTTAACACCTGAGTGTAGCAGACTAATTAGATGTCAAAAGAGACATTTAGAACAAATTTTTAGCCGGAGTTTTTTTTAGATATAGAGATCAACAGGCAGGAAGTTTTTAGAACTTATATAAAGAATGCACTTTTGGTTTCTCGGTAAAAGTGTTTACTCACCGGTTTCTACTTCCTTTCTTAGCAAAATTTCTAGGCAAAAATTACACAGTGAAGAAACAGAAACAATTCAGTTGTAATTCCTTATTCACCTTGTACTTATGAGCCACAGTGTAACCTGACTAAAACCACAGAGAGGAAGAAAATTAAGATTTTGATGGATAAGCAAAGAGGTAAACCAAGAACAATATATGGAAACCATCTGAGAGATTGGTTTGGACATAGCAGCCAACCAATACGTGCAGGGCCGGGATATTTTCTGGAGGGCGCTAAGGCACAACAGGGGCACTCCGCAACTTTGGCAGAGAGGAAAAAGGAAAAAAGTTCTGAACTTGTACAATTACAACATTGGATAAAAATGCAGAATTCTAAAAAATATTTTTAAAAAGTTATTGCAAACTTTAATTTATGAGTTTTATGTCATTGGTAGATAATGTCGTAGATTTTGTTTGCAATGCTGTTGAGCCTGAATGATATTCAATGAAATCAATATAAAAATAACTGTGGCCTGTTATTCATTGATTTTATGGCAGCAAAATGAGATATTAAAGGTTGCATATACATGTGGAAGTAGGTTGCTCTAACTCCTGAACACCTACTCCTCACCCCTTGGCTACGCACTTGTGTACAGGAGATACACGTGCGTTTGCTACCAACAAAATAACATGGAAAGAAGAATATGGGAGAAACTTCCTTAGGGATCTGTAACTTCTGTGACTCAGAAAGCATAAGAGAGAGAGAGAATTTTGTTTAGATGTCTGAACCATTCCATCTTGTAGTTTGACAGATGAGGTAATTGAATCAGACATGGAATACTCCAAGGAGATTGATCAGACAAGTCAAATTGTTCTTTTTCTTAGATTTAATTATAAAATACATTTTTTGTGTGTGTGATGTATGGTTGATTGTGTGTATAGTGGGAGTGGAAATGATGTGTAATCAGTTCTAGGGCCATTTGTGGCCGAAGCCGTGATCAGCTTACCCCACCAGGCTGCCAGCAATACATCCACTGTTCAGTGTTAAATAAGGTATTTTGCAGTACAGAATGTGCCTTGATCTTTTGTTTTCTCTCTCTTCAGTTAAACACTTACAAAATCTCAATTTTTTTGGATACTGAGTGTCCAAAATCTTTGTGTAACATACACATTTTTGTTTTTGTGATCAGTTTTATACAGCGTAACATAATACACAGAAAAATTTAACTAGTTTGTAATGAAATTAGTTCTCAGTATTGACTCTGAATTGTTCAGCTCCCTACTGGCTGTGGCATCAGTAGAACTTGACATGAAGTAAACCTTATATTTGAGTTGGAATAAAATACGTTGGTTTATTTTTAAATGATCTCTGAAATTGTATTCATTTCTATGAAATTAAATAAAAATTAGTGATTTTTGTGTGTAAAATGAAATTTAATTTAACTATTTATAAATCTAGTTATACTGATTGAAGAAGCATTAATATTTAGCTAAACCTACCTCTCTAGATTTTTATATAGTTACATTTATTTTTTGCTGTGGAAATAGTTTATTCTATTTTCATGAAGTTATGGCAATTATCTTATTTTAAAAACTGTATTAATTTTGAAAATTACAGGTGATTAATATTTTTTGTAATTTGTAAAATAATGATAAGCAAAATTTTAATGTCTGCGCTAGTCAGGCATTTAGCCAGAGGCACAACCGTGAACAAGCACTTCAGAAACTCTTTTGAATAAATTTCTATCTCAGCAAAGAAACTATTTATTATTTTAAGACATGGAACCCATTTCCTCTTCCCTCTAAAACCAGTTTCATCTTCACATTTTATATTTATTTCTCAGTATACCATGTGCATCAAGTGCTGGAATTCATTGGAGAGTGGGGAGAATATATTATTCAAGAAAGGATTTCAATATCAGCAGGAGCTCAGGATATGTTTATAGACTTAAATAAGGTAGACTGCTGAACCTAATTTTTCGTATTAGGCACCTAATCAGAGGTTTTGAACATATTTAAGGGTTTTAAGCATTGGGCAGGCAGTCATTCTTTTAGCTATCTACAAATACTAAGGCCATAATATAAAATGGTTATTTCGATGTTGGGAAAAGGGAACTATGAATAAATGTTAAATATGAAGAATAAATTACCAGCTGTACTTGTTGATACTGATAATATAATATAGCTTAAAAATATATGGGTGGTCTCATGGTTGCATTACTGGATTTCCATAGTTCAGATTCCAGTCAGGACTGGCTCAGTTAGGTGTACTCCCCTAACATGGTTTCTCCTTGCTCTTCATCAGCCAGATGAGTGGGTTTCCCTGAAGAGTTCTTACAGGGCATTCTGGGTATGTGGTGGAGGTATACCTAAATAACCTGTTTGGTTACCAGGGCTGATCCCCACACCTTTCCCTTTAAGCCTTTTTGCTCTGAGATATCCCTAGACCCTAAAATGTCATACCAGATTTTTCCAAATTAAATACATTTGTACAGCTGACCAGCCTAGATTGTACAGATAGCGAAGACCCTGTTCATTCAGAGAGCAGTGACATTTCTGTTAGTGCCATACCTGGGAGTTTGACGTTCTCTGTTTATTAGAAATTGTGAACAGATTGATTTAATTAACCCGAGACCCTATCAGACACCTGGGCACTAAAGAATAATTTCAAAATAAATTTTAAAGACTAAAAAAATGTATTAAGAAAACAAACAAAATTTAAACAAGTTTTTTTTAAATAGTTTACCAGGCTTTCATGCTGACAGATTTTCATGATATAAATTGTTCTGTTCTTGTGGACCGACTTGTGCTTAACTGGTTTGCAGATTTAAATCTTGTTCATATACTGCTACTAAACATGCACTTACCTCAATCAAACTTAGTTGTCTTTAATAACAAAGGTAGGCTGGAATCATTCTGCCTTAACCTTGATGTTTGGTTTAACTTTTCAACTGATAAAGAAGGGGGCATAACTTTGTGATTTCAAATTCCAAAAGAGAGTTTTTACATTGGAAATCTTTCTGAAAATTTATATATATAAAGATATTTCAACAAAAAAATTGAAGTTTACATTAAACAAATTACTATAGTATTAATATTTAGATTTTGTGTAAATTATTTCCACACCCCAAACAAATTGGTTTATTACATAAATAATCCTAAACAGTTAAAATAAATTACCTCCCTGCATGTTTTTTTATTATGCAAAATGTTTATGGTTGATATCTATTTGTTTTTAATAATGAGTTAACTTTCATGCTTAATTTATGTATACTGTTCAAATAAATGATGAAATAGTGTTTTTTGCCTATATTCTGTTGTATCCAGTAGTGTAATTCAGAAGTAGCATAATATAAAATGCCCATCATTTGTGCTTCAGATTCACATTCAAATTGTGAGCTCTATTACGGCTTGAATATGCATATGTATTTTGTTTCATATTTTTAATAATCTGAGCTTTTTGATGGCTGATTTTTGTGCTTTTTTGCTTTTGACTTCTGAACTGAAGAACTGCAGGGCTCCTAGAATTTTTTCTTCACTCATTTAATTATCGTGCATGTAGCTCATCTGCCACACCCTACATATTCAGACCAATATCTCTATTGGTAGATTACAGGCAGGACACTTGTACACATCTGTAGCTTTAGGAGGGCACAGGTCATTCATCATGAGACTGGGTTTGTTTCAGCAGCAAAGAGATCTATCTTGCGACAAGGCACATAGAGGTAACAATACCTTGCAAGATTGGTCTATTTAGGTTCAACCTTTCCAAATTCTTTGCAATTGCAAGTTTTACTACCAACAATGTTCCTTCACTATAGATCAAATAGTTGCAACCAACTATGGGAAACTGGACTCCAAGTTCAGTGACCTGTTTAAGACGCCATCTTAATGCAGGCACATAGAAGGGCAGCACTTTTCCCAGTACTGTTCAAATGGGCACAAGTAAATTGTCAGCCTAAGTAAGTTGAATCTTTCAGAAAAATAAGCTCATAATCAAGTGTGAACACATTTTTGTTCATTTAACTTCTTATTTGAAATACACAATTGCCAAAATAAATTTGTGCATTATTTATTTTGAACATTGTATAATAATTTACCCTTACTAGTTAATGACTGCAGTTTGCTACACTTGTTTTTGTTGTTTTCTTTTGTTTTATTTGAATGATTGAAATGTTCAGCAATGGAGAAAGAATAGCCTAAGTTCCGCATGCAGATTGAGTCAATTTAAGATTATGTTCTTCTACACCGCTTTAAAATCTTAAATTAATTATTTTGTTAAATGCCATTTACTCAATTAGACAATAGCACTGCCGAGAGAGTGGTAAAGTTTTTGTTTAGTTTAATTAGTAATTAATTAATTGGGCAGTACAGTGCTGTGTTGAAGGACTGGCTTCCCAGTTTGTCATACCTCTTGTTTTCTTGCTCTTTCTCACCAGTCAGCCATTTAGGTTTCCACTCTCATGAATAAATTAGGGGTTCTAGTAGGAATTTCTGTGTACTAGGCATGTGACTGATCTTCGAACCCTGTTGTCCTCCACTTGGTTTAGGAAAATGCCTCTATAGGGGATGCCTTATGCGCTTATGTCGGTGCATTGGTTTGAAGAGAAGAACGACGAGAATAGCAATTATGCTTTGTTGTGTTTTTAATTTTTGGCGAGTAAGTTAAATAATTATGTATTTTTATTTTAAAAAAATAAATTTTGAAAAGACCCAGTACTTGGCTATTATTAGGTATGCACAGGTATCCTATTAATTCTTTTTTAAAGTCAGAAGCCAATCAAGCTTATTAAATGTAATCATTGTTGTAAGTTAGTCTTTAGAAATGTAAAGGATACAAAGAGGAAACATGTAAAAATAGCTCAATTACTGAACAGCCAAATATCTAATAGCAGATAAACATGGCGTCAAAGTCGGTATTGTTTTCTTATCTTTGGCTTGACAATATTAACAGTAAGGAATGCAGAACTGTATGTAGTTTTAACATATATTGCTGCTGGTTATGACATGGTTTCACTGCTAAAATTTATCATCATAAATCTTCTAATGGATTTAACAAATAATTAATTACTACGTTCATAGTACACTTGGAGATTGCCATCATATGTTTTTTGAGATCTTCTGAGCGCGAGAGAAGAAACAAGTGATGTCAAACTCAAGAGGAAACCAGGGAGCACGCCATCTTGCAGAACTGTCAAATTCCACTCAGCATTATGCACAATTACGACGTGATGCACTAAAAGGTAGTTTGTGATCATCTTGGCAGGTGAGCTATTGGTGATGTCGGTGCTAATTTGAAAAGTGTTAAATATTTCCTCTTTTGTTAATTAGGTGAAGTAATCTTTTCTAAAGTTTTTGTTATAGTCATTTTTTTAACAGACTTGGTATTAGTTGTATTCTTGTTTTTACTGATACAACTTAATAAAAAATGCATTCTCATACGTTTTACTTACAGCAAAATTTACAATGAGAAGAAAATATTTATCTTTAAGAAACTAGTGAGTGGAAAATGTAAAAATCTGCTTAAAACCCAAGGAAATTTAATTAAGTTTTTAGTACCTATTCTGCTATAGTTTAATGTTTATGTAATTATTTACAACTAATCCTCTTTTATTTTTGGTTTGTTACTGCTGTTAAATCCAACATATTTTGTCTCTTTTTAAAAATCCTTCGATCTTTTGCAGAAAAATGTGTGTGTCAGGTTATTCTGAATGTAGCCAGCAAAAGAGGCGACACATGTTTATTTTGCTTTTGTTTTTCTAAATAGCTAAACCCACCTTACTGTTATTAATTCCATTTCCTTCTCTGTAGATTTAGCAAGCTTCTGTTAATATTTCTCTTCTTTCTTCTCTGTAGTCAACTACGAAAATTTGAAACTTTTCCCAATTGATAGCATGCGGTTG